>PVIC010020775.1:0-29191 GCA_004025085.1 Thryonomys swinderianus | reverse complement strand
CGAACTCAGCAATCCTCCTGTCTCTGCCTCCCGAGTGCTGGGATTACAGGCGTGAGCCACCACACCCAGCATTATATGTGGTAACCGGGGATCGAACTCAGGTCCTTACGCTTGCGAGGCAGGCACCGGAACCACTGAGCTAACCCTCCGGCCCCTTCACTTTTATTTTTTTGGTACCAGGAATCAAACTCAGGGCCTCATGCTTCTCATGCACTGCTGAACTATATCCCTGGCCTAGCTGCTCTCATTTATACAACCATACTTTCTATGTGTAATACTAAATAAATCACTGTGGCAAATTTCCTTGGTCTTCCCTTTCCTGACATAATACTCAGCTGTATTGTTTAGATTCTTCCTTGTACAGCGGGGTTCCCTCAGAAATAAATCCCACGGGGGAAACACCCCATTTAAAAATCATGCCCCTGAAAGAGAAGGGACAGATTTTCTTTATAGTATTCCAATGAATAGAAGAAGATCACTTGGGAAAAGTGCGGCAGTAACTGTTGTAGGCAAGTCACCGAGTCACTGATGCTAAAGTTCATGACAGCACTTCAATCAAGTGAGCGAAGTTAACTTCACACACAGTAAGATACTGACATGAGGCACCTCCCTATCCTACAGAATGAGCAGCAACAGAGTAACTTCTACAGAATTCCTGCCAACATTTATACCCTCAGTCTAGGCAGACAAAAGATTAGGAGAATTCACAATGAAGTAAATTCTACAAAATTAAATGGTCAGTACTCTTCTGAAGTATAAGGACCAGAAAAACTAAGGAACTGTCCTAGACCGGAGGAGATAAGGAGATTTGACAGCCAACTGCAATACGGATTCCTGGATTAGAGTCTGGACCAGAAAAAAGGAAAAACAGTGGCACCACTGGCAAGTATGGACATGATCCATACATCAAGCTGGGCCAGGTGGCTGACATCTGTACTCCCAGCTGCTCAGGGACTCCTGAGGTCTATCTGGGCAGCTCTGTCACACTCGTCTCAAAATAAAACTAAAAGGGCGGGGAATGTAGCTCAGGGGAAAAGTGGATGTTCAGCACGTGTGCAGCCGTGGGCTCAACTACCACCACAGTAAAAAAAAAAAAAAAATGGAAAAGAAGATTGTATTATTTTTTTGGCTGAGGTAATTGTATTGTCCTAATGAAGATGGTAGCCTTAAAAGAAGCTGCCTGAAGGGTATACAGGTTCCCTACAAGCCAAGCAACAGATGAACGAATGAACTAAAAACAACCCAAAGTTAAATTATTATTATTTTTAAAAGAATCACTGGTTGAGAAATTTCTTTCAGGGCTAGGACTAGCAATTTTTCTTTCTTTCTTTACTTTTTTGGGGATGATGGAGTTGACACAGGTCTTACTGAACTATAACCCACAGCCCTTTTAAAATTTTTTTATGCTGAGACAAGTTTTCCCTAAGTCACTAAATTGCTCTACCTGGGCTCACACTTGTGATTCTCCTGCCTCAGCCTCCCCAGAGGCTGGGATTTCAGGTACACACCACCATGCCTGGCAGAGCCAGTGATTTTGATGTAATCAAATATAAGACTTAAGAAACAGACCTAACAAAGAAAACAAGTGCACCAGATGACATAGCTCCTGTCCCTTCTTACCTGAGAGCCTCTGCCCTCTCACGAACACACTCCCATTTCTACTCAGTTTGGACTTGGAGTCTGATCCAGAACGGCCCAGGTTAAATATAGATTTCCACTTCTTTGATTTACTGGAAAGCTTTCTCCTAAAAGAACCAAAGCATAAAGGGTTAATTTAATTTGTTCTAGGGAACTTTCAAATCAAGAAGATTTCAATTATGTTCTTAGTCATTAGTGGCTCTGACACTGCCTAAAATTCCTTTCCCTGCACAGTCCAAATGCAGCCCAGCTCTCACTGTCTGGGGTGCTCCGGTGGCCACAGAGGCTATCAGGAGTCAGCACAAACACCCTTTCCCCAGGGCCAGAGCCAACACTGCCTATTAAAGCTAGTCATGGGACAAAGAGGTGGGGACTCCAGGATCATAAGAGATCACACAGCCCTGAATTCTGGTGAGAGCTAGTCCTGGCCTTTCAAAGACACCAGTTTGTTTGTTTTGTTCTTTAGAGGAAAAAAACACTTCAAGGCATAGACCCCAGTCCTGCTGTATCCTCCGCACAGTGGCACACTCTGGTGGAGTGAGGGCTGGGAAGACTTTCACGACCTAAAGGGAAGGAAGAGAAAGGCCTGGAAGAGCGACTTGGCGTGCTGGGGAGGGATCAGTGGTGACTGCAGAGAAATGCAAAGGGTGGCCACAGTGCCCAGGCATTGCCTCCTGCCAGATACTGGGGTAGGAAGAGATAGCACTATGCTGGGTTGGGAGAATCTGGCACCACCAGGGGTCACTAGAGGCCTCTGGCCATCAGCTCCACCTCCAAACTTGGAAGCCTTCTGGGGTGGAACTCTGCAACCTGATGACCCACAAAGGGTCTTTTCTCTGAAGGGTTCACATGGAAGAACCAGATTTTAGGCTTACTATGTGTGTGTGTGTGTGTGTATGCGCACGTGCGTGCGTGTGTGTGTGTGTGTGTGTGTGTCTGTGTCTTAGTGGGGATTAAACCCAGGGCCTTCTTCCTGGACTACATCCCTAGCTCTTTTCATTGCTTTCTTTTTTTTTAAGACAAGGTCTCACTTTGTAGTTCAGGCTGGCCCTAAACTCGCTATGTAGCCCAGGCAAGCCTCCAACTCAGCAATCATTCTGCCTCTGCCTCCCAAGTGCTGGGATTATAGGCGTGAGCCACCATGCCTGGCACTGTGGTATGTGGTACTGATTGCTGGTAGACTGAGTCATCACGCCCGGTATTGCTCTATGTGGTTACTGGGGATTGAACCAGGGACCTTGCGCTTGCTAGGCAGGTGCCGAAAACACTGAGCAAAATTGATTTCTTTCTTTTCTTCTTTTTTAGATAGATTAACACTAAGTTGCTAAGATGCTTGGGCTGGGCTCAAACTTGTGACTTTTCTGTTTTAGCCTCCCAGAGTGCTGGGATCACAGACGTTCACCACTAATCCAGGCTGGTTTATAGTTGTCCTTATGATCAATCTAAAATAGATCTCAGCGCCTGGTGCTTTCCTCTGGCCTTAGCCTGTTTTTAAGCACACGGGCTTGAGGTGTGCTTTCCAGGGTGGCATAGCTCGGGTATGGCATCCTCCAGCTGTGGCTGAAAGCATAAAGAACGTGCTCTTGATGTTCCTTCAAAGGAAGTCTTCCTGCTCCCTGGAATCACTGCCTGGGGAGAGGTGTCAGGGGCTAGGTTCCAGGGACCCCTCCTGCAGCAGTCAGGTGCGCTACACCTGTCGCATGCAGTGTGACAGCGCAGGCTCACAACCCTTGTCGACAGCCGGCCGTCTTGGGAGGACCCTGACACGAGCTACATGTTCTCACTCATCTATCTCTCTGCTGACCAGCCAGGCAAGCTGACATCTCCCGGGACGCCTGCCCCAGAGAGGGGTACAGTGAGGGGTGGACAGAGAAAGGGCGCGGTGGAGGGGTTTGGAGGGAGGAATGATTTGCTCTGGAGGGAGGGATGGGTCTGATAGGCTTCGAGGAGGCTCCGAGGAGGCAAGGAGCGAGGGGTATCCCCATGTGTGCTCCGTCTAGAACGGCACTATCTGTTGATCTGTGCTCTGCCTTAGGTTCACCTCTATGCCTTTTGTCATGGGGGAAGAGGGTGGACATTCAGCTGGATGAGGTCAAGTTTTTGTTTTTGTAAATTTCCTTAAGAGGCCAAGGATTTTGTGACAAGACCCCTGGGTCCCCATCGCCATCCTGGGGGTTGGGGTCTATGGTAGGGAATCGCTGTTCTCTGGGGGTGGTGAAGGCACTGCCACTGGTGCAGTGAGTGGCAGAGACTGCCCCTTGTCCCCTGGAATGTTCCTTGGCACCCCACCCAGGCCATACCCCAGCCCTGACTGCCATTCAGGCCCTGAGAGGACCCTCATTCCTCCTCTGTCCCTCTCTACCCACGTGGCCTCCGAAGTCACACAAACACATTTACTTGTTGTCCGGTAACTCGAGGACGGTGTGGAAGAGGGTGCCCATGGGGGAGACAATCTCGGGCAAGCTGTTCTCCCTCCTTTCTTTCCGGGCAGGGTGGTTTGTAGCCAGGCTGCGGGCCTGAGCCTCCTCCAGGCTCACCAGCTTCATGGGGAGGGACAGGGCGGGGAGAGTGAGGCTCTTTGTGATGGGCTGGTTTCCTGTAAGGGAAAGAGAAGAGCTTAGTCCTGGAGGAGTCTCTGGGCACAGCCCCTCGGGCTCGGCCTCTGGACACAGCTGGTGCTGACTTGGGTTCCTCTCAGGCATACTGGGCTGAGGCTGCACCCAGAAAACGGGCAATGCTGCTGAGTGTGACAGCCCAGGCCTGGAACCCCAGGACTCTGGGACAGCGAGGCAGGAAGACCGTAAGTTTCAGCCCAGCCAGAGCAACTTAATGACTTAGCAAGACTTTAATTCAAAATAAATAATAAAAAAGGCTGGGGATGTAGCTCAGGGTAAAGGCCCTGGGTTCAGTCACGTACATGCACATGCATGCTCACACATGCGCGCGCGCACACACACACACACACACACACACACACTCCCCGCAACCCCCCAAAATAGGGGCCTCAAGAGGTAATTGTACTTTTTGTACTTTCCAAGAGGCTCCATTCCTCCAGCCATCTATCTGTCCTTCCAATAAATATCTATTGAACACTTATTGTGATCAAAACATTAGCGGTTAATCTTCATTCACCCTAGTGCCTAGTGCTCTGGCCAGATGGGACAGCCTATCCACAGAGCTGGCCTAATTCAGCTGGGCAAGGCAGGAGATGGCCCTTCTTCCCACAGCTAGAGAACATGTGTGCTCCAAGGCAAGGTGAAGGATGGAGCCTCTACTTACCCTAGAACACCAAGGCTTCTGTCGTTGCATGAAAGCACATTTGACACATTACACTATTCCTGGTCCTCTTTGGTGGATGGCACTAACCCTTTCCTGAGCTATGGAAGTGATGATTGCAATCAACAATGTAAAACATTCTCTATTTTTCCAGCAATTGTTTTGTTTTGTTTTGTTACGAGGGGAGGATTTTTTGAGGCAAGGTTTCACTATGTTGTATAGGCTGGCCCTGAACTTGCTGTGTAGCCTAGGCAGATTCTGAACTCAAAATAATCCTGCCTCAGCTTCGTGAGTGTGGGAATTACAGGCATGTGCCACCATACCCAGCTCATCGGTGGTCCTTAATTGGGGTGACTTTGCATGTTCCCCTTTCCTCCATCTCAGCAAAGGGCATTTGGCAATGTTGGAAGACATTTTTGGTTGTTAGAAATGCATGAGTGCTGCTGGAATCTAGCAGGTAGAAGCCAGGAAAGGTGGGAAGAATCACACAATGCACAAAACAGTGCCTCACAGTCAGAATTATCTGGCACTAGCTATCAACAGTGTTGAGGTTAGGAAATTCTGATTTAAGTGAAAAAAAAAAAGTCTAAGTTCACTTCTGTTTAGTCTTTGGTGACCCTGCAGTTATTTGTGACCCTGCAGTTATTTGTGTGAAGAGGTGTGAAGAGACTTGGTAATTTGGACCAACTGAGATTATCTTTCCTTTTTGCAGCACCAGGGATCAAACTCAGGACCTTGTGCTTGCGAGGAAGGCACAGTGCCACTGAGCTATATCCCCAGCTCTACAAGATCAGTTTTAGCACAAGAACATTCCTTGTTGACAGAAAACAACTCCAGGTACTGTTTCTCTTTGCAGAACATTTCCCTCACTGGATACAAGGAAGGAAAACCATAAAAAGGGGCCTGAAGACAATACAGACAGTATGTGACAGTCAGGAGTTTCTAACAGGGATAAGCATGACAATCATTCTGCAGGACTACAGTTAAATTCATCACTGTTATCCCCAAAACTTGTCAATACAGTTGTTCAATTTAAAACAGCTTGCCAATGTAATTCAAAGGTTATTAAAAATGTTCATATTTAATTTACTTCCATTAAGATCTGTTATGTACAGTACCAACTTCCTATGATGACTGTAATCATTATGTACTACAAATTATACTAGTGAAATTTTTTAAAAATTAAAAATAACAAAATAAATTGCATTTATTTCTAATATTTGTTCACAGATACTCATTACTTTGGTAACTAATTTACCTTGAAAATTAAATCACTGTGAAAGCAACTGGGACAAGGGGAAGAACATCAGCAGTGGGGTCAGAAGTCTGAGTGTTAGCACCCACATCTGCTGTAGCCCTGAGCTCCAAAGGGAGCTGGACCTGAGTGCCACCGGTACTCTCTGCTCAGGAGTCTCTGACTTCACACTTCAAGATAGAGCCTGGGGCCTGCTGGACGTGGTGGCTCACGCCTGTAATCCCAGCACTCGGGAGGTAGAGACAGGAGGATTGCTGAGTTCGCGGCGGCTTGCCTGGGCACCATAGTGAGCTCAGGGCCAGCCTGAACTACAAGGCGAGACCCTGTCTCAAAAAGCAAAAAAAGATAGAGCCTGGGGTTTACACACCTCACCTTCAGAGGGTACCTATTCTCGCTTTCTCCATGTCAGAAAATATCAGCATGGTCCACCCTGCTACATAAGTCAAAGCCTGCAATAGTCTCTTTCTTATTCATCCCTTCCCACAAAACATCCTCCCTCCCAGATGTAGCACTATTACAGGCAGGCCTAGTAACCTAGCTACGGTGCAGCTCACTGCCCTTGGAATCTGCCTGGGGATTGATGATGTGAACTCTAGGGGTGTCTGGGGATTGCAAACACGTGGCTTTGAGGTCTCTGTCTGGGTCCCTGTCCTTTCTACTCTGGCACTCTTCCCTGCTCTGCTTCCCAGGCACCAAGACCTGAGCAGCTCTACTATTCCCTTCCTGTCGCCATGACCTTCCTGCCTTGGAGCCCGCCAACCATGGACTGAACACTTGAAACTGTGAGTCAAACTGAACCTTTCCTCCTTTAAGTTATAGATGTTGGGTATTGTGTTTCAGCAATGAAAAGCGGAATAAAACAATGTTAAGAGTAAAACAGATTAAAAAAAGAAACCCTAATAGTTTCTCCTAACACTTACCCATACTTCAGTAATTTGCTCTCTGGTACCTAGCTGAGTGGAACACCACAGTGGCCCTAGCCACACTGGCTCACTTTCTCTAACACTACAAACCTGTTTCCACTTCAAAACTTTTACTCTCTTTCTTTGGGGTATCTGTCCCCCAGATTCTCACATGACTGGTTCCTTGTGTCATCTGAATTTCCATTTAAGGAACATTTCTTCTGAAACTACAGCTATTGTGTCCCAAAATAACACCTCTAAGTCACAACCACTAGGTTATTTTTTGTTGTATTTATGGTCTTCAAAGTGATAATACATTTAATTTATTGATAAAAATATACTACTTGTCTTTCTATTTTAGTATGCATGCTGCTGAAGCAAGCACTACTGCTTGTCTTCCTAACCAGTTCACATCTCTTTGTGAGCCTTGGTCTTTCCCATTTTGTGAACTGATGTGTCCTCAGTGTCTAAGACAGTGTCTGCTGCATATGATACACTCAATACCTACTTACTTTCTTAATGAGTCTCCAGAAACCTCATGATCTCTCTCGCCTCAGTGCTCTCATTCATCAAATACAACTTTAAATGAGATACCCACAAAATCGGACTGTGTACTTGAAGTATTTTAGCATTCTAGATGTTGCTATTGACCTGGTAAGCACCCTCAATTTCTCCTGGTCATGCTACGCAGATTACCTTCTGTCAGCAGCTCTGAGGCCCATTAAGTCAGCAAGATGTGGAAAAAGGGGGGCAGAAGAGGAATCAGCATTTACTGATGGTTCAGTACATACCACACACAACATAGAGGCACAGAACCAGGGGGACCTAGAGGTGGCTCACCCTCACTCAGGTAAGCCATCAAAACTGGTTTCTCATCCCAGCACTCGGGAGGCAGACACAGGAGGATTGCGGAGTTTGAGGCTTGCCTGGGCTACATAGTGAGCTCAGGGCCAGCCTGAACTACAAAGCGAGACCCTGTCTCAAAAAAAAAAAACCTGGTTTCTCAACTATGTTAGCTAACTGGAAAAGAACACTTCCATCAGGCAACAAATATTTTACAGATACGGTTCTGATCCTCCATAGAATAAATTCCTTAAGACTTCTAGGTGAAAACTGGGCATGGTGGAGCATGCCTGCAATCCCAGTACAAGGGAGGCTGAAGTAGAAGGATTACTGTGATTCAAAGACAGCCTGGGCTAATAATGAGTTTGAGACAAGCCTGAATTACATAGCAAGATCCTGTCTCAAAAGACAAAAACTTTTAGGTGAAGACATAAAAATCTTCTGGAATATTACAGTGAGAGTCAAGATGAAACTTAATCACTAAGAAAAATGCTGCTAGTCCCTTTAGGTAATAACTAAGAGAAGTTTCAGAACTTAATAAAATTCCTTCACTTCTCCTCCAATGCATCACATTCTGGACAGGCCAAGGATATAGTAGATGGGAAACATGCCCTAGCCACATGCAAAATCACCACATGCAGAAACATATATGCACGATCCCCAGGCACTAACACATGGTGCACACATGCAACAGCACACACACACTTAGTCTTCTTGGGCCGCAAGAAGGAAAGGACAGGCCAGCGGGCCTGAGGCGGAAGCACTTTCTACCATTGTTCTCCAGAGCACCGGGCGCACTGCTGCTGAAGAGCTGGTCCACGTGACTCAGTATGAACTCAATCACCACTTGCTGCACCCGCACGGCGAGGAAGGCTGCGTCCCCATTGCAGCCAGCTGCTTCGATGTCTCTGGACCTGAACCACGGAAGGAAGAAACATCGTCATTGGGTGAGGGAGTCCGGAGCAGCCTGGAGCAGTACAGGAGTCTGCAGGCCCCTCTCCTAAATTTATAGCTGGTTAATTTGTAGACTATTTTAACTGGTTATGGCCACTTAAAGGTTCTCTCCAAAGGCTGTGAGTGCAGCCCACAGAATAAACTTCAAAGTTACCAGACACTGTAACTATGAGACTGTTATCACCATCCCACAATGTACAGGAACTGGCTTTTTTGTATTCAAGGGTCCCCTTCCCTCTCTGTCCAGCTGTGGGGCAGGTCGTCGTTCAAGACAGCTGATTCAACTTAAGCCATCTGTGACTCCACTGAAGACAAGACAAGCTAATGAGTCCCAACCGCAAGTAAGCAAGGCCTCTTATGCAACTGGAACACTAGCCACACGGTGATGACAGCCAGGAAATGGCTCTGGAACCGTTTCCCAGTTAGCAAGCAATGAGCTTAGGCTTGTAAAACTACCTGTAATTCACATGCACTATTTAAACCACTTAATGAAAGGTTTGGAGGATATGGGCTTCCTTGGGGTGGTGAGGCCAGGGTGCAGTAGTTACCTGAGGAGGTTTGGTGCCCACACCAGGGCCAGGTTCCTGGCGTGCATGTTGGTCTTGCTGCTGAAGGAGGCGATGTGAGCCAGGTGTCGGATCAAGTATTCCAAGGTCCTGCAACGATCCATTTTTGTTTGTTTGTTTGTTCTGACAAAGTAAGGAACTTACTTTGTGCCTGGGCAAAAGCCTGACATGTGGCTGTCATTTCTAAGTATGAATTTAAGAGTCTCTATTTCTGTCTTAGGAATTCTGAAGGAAGAGTGGGAAGATGCCAAAATTGGGAGAAGTCATTTTCTTGGCCATTGGCACACGGGCCCACGAGTGCCAGTCTTGTCAGAAGTCAGCTGAAGCTCAGGCAGCCCCGGCCAAGGTCAGAACCGGGGAACCACGGAGCTCAGGGCCTGAGGCTTCTCAGTGGGCCGGGTTCCTCCTTCTCAGGCAGAAGTGCCTCCTCTCAGTTTAAAATTGGCTTTATGGAAATGGATTTTTTTTAAAAAGCTCTAGGTAAGTTGGTACTTGTAAGGAAGCTTATTTCAGGGATGAATAGCAAATCTAGGTAACAACCAAGAGTGTCACTGTGAGGCTGGACTGTGTGACCAGAATGGCTTCCCGTGCAACTGTGAGTGCCCTAGAAGTGACAGGAAACAGGCTGCGCTTTGCCGCCCTGTCCTCTGTGAGGCACCAACTCCCTTTCAGAAGGGTGACCTGCTCCCTACAGCTCCAAGAATTGTACTGCCCTCTGAACTGGCTTGGTTCTAGCACAGACCCTGCCCTCCGAAGCTGTGCCACACTCGGGGGCTATGAGTTGCTCTTCCCAAGGGATCTTACCTATAATGGGGCGGGGGAAGCTCCTGGATAACATTTTGGATTCGGGCCAGTTGGCCCTCTTCTGGGCAATGTGACACTGCCTCCTGTGGAGAAGAACATGAGCGGCCCCATGAACACTTGGGAGCGTGGACACCCACCCTATGCCTCTTGTTTTAGCACACACCTGTGCTCCCATGCTGGTCTCCTCAGGTGCCAGTCCTCCAGCCAGCCTCAACAGCACACCCAGAGACCACCCCTGGAAGGAGGATGCCCTTCTATGAAAACTACAGACCAGCCACTGTTTCTGAGGGTTCAGGATGGGAGTGTCTTGCAGCTCGTGCACACGTGGGTTGCCTAAGTCTGCACTCAGCCTGTCTGCTCAGACTCAAGGGCCCCTCCAGGGCCAGAGGGGTCTGCTACCAGCCCAAGTGATGGCACCAGCATCTTTCCACTTTAACTGAAATATAATTTACAAATATTACTAATGTACAGATCTTACGCTATTTGATTAACCCATGAGTTCTTTTTCTCATGTGTACATGACTGGCTGGCTGTGCCTGGACCAAGATGTATTTTTAAAAGAGCTCTCGAGCTTGTTTAATGTTTCTTCTTTTTTGTAAAGGTAGTTGAACCCAGGGCCTTTACACTGAGCTACATCCCCAGTCATATTTTCTTTTCTCTCTCTTTTCTTTTTTTCTTTCATTTTAATATCCTAGACTTAATAAAACATTTTTATTTCAAGATAGAGTCTCAGTATATCACAAAGTTGTCCAAGCCAGGCTCAAACTTAGCAATCCTCCTGCCTCAGCTTCCTAGAGTACTGGGATTACAGGTGTGTGCTAAAATAAGAGGCATAGGGTTGTTTAATCTTTATGGTCTTCAATTCACAGGCATGTAACTGATAATCTTATATTTCCTGCTGTGAACTTAGAATGTCAGATGTAATTATAAACTTTGTCCATTAATTTGATAAATATTACTCCTCTGGTGACTGCCAGCCAAAAATGAGGTCCTAATTCATGGTTTTTTGATTGTTCACCTCTATTTAGTCTTTAGCTGTCATTTGCTGGGTTTGGTTTAAACACTGAACTCCACCTCTTAGTACTGAGAGTTTGAAGGCACTTACATCTCATCACAAGTGGAAGGCAAGTAACCTTACCGGCACCTTCTATTTGGCAGGCCCTCTTCTAAGCCACGCCTGCTGTCGGTTCTGTTCTTATTTACAGGAAAACTCTAAGGTCCTGCCCAGCCTGTCCCTGCTTATCCTACAGGCCCAGCCCCGGCAGGGACCACCCCCACACAGGCTTCTCAGTGTCTGTGTTGAGCAGGGCTCCTCAGTATGGCCGGTCTCCTTGCTGGAATGCAAGGCCTTGCTCCCTAGGTGGGATATCATATCAGGGATTTTTTTTTAACCAAGTGTTATCTTTTTTGCCTTTTTAATTTAGTTAACCATGTGCACAGAAGCCCATCTTTATTTATTTATTTTTTTTGAGACAGGGTTTCACTTTGTAGTTCAGGCTGGCCCTGAGAGCTCACTATGTAGCCCAGGCAAGCCTTGAACTCAGCAATCTTCCTGCCTCTGCCTCCCGAGTGCTGGTATTACAGGGGTGAGCCATCATACCCGGCATTGTATGTGGTACTGACTTCTGGTTGTGGTACTGTTGTATGTGGTTACTGGGGATTGAACCAGGGAACCTGCACTTGGTAGGCAAGCGCTGGAACCACTGAGCTAAATCTCCAGCCCTGAAGCCCATCATTTTAAAGGGCAGTTGAAACTCTGTTCAGGTATACCTGAGGTCCCTTTTCCAAAGCAAGCATGGGGAGGTGGGGAGGACTGGCCGTGTGACAGTCACAGGGGTCCCAGCCTTCCGCTGGGTTTGCTGGCCACACAGCAACAGCACAGACAAGAGCTCTGCTGTTGCCCTGTTCTGTGAGGTGAGGAAGGTGACATAGCAGGCGCAAGAATGGGCTCTCTAGGGCCTGGCAGAGGGGCACCCTCCTGTAATCTGAGGAAGGCTGAGGAAGGAGGGCTGCAAGTCTGAGGCCAGATCCTGTCTCAGAAAAGCTCAGCATCCAGCACTGCTGCGCGACCCTCAGTACAGAGCAGGCATGGGGCTCCAGGAAGCACCAGATTCCTCCTCTTTCCTCTTAGCTGTTATCTAGAAGACAGGACCAGGAGAGGACCTGACTCCACAGGCCAGAGGAACCTTTCCAGGGGGAGCTGCTCAGAGCAAGGCACTGTGGAACGCAGTGTGCTCCTATCTCCGTGGTGCTGGCAGAGCCAGGACTGGGCTCCCCACGGCTGCACACCACCCCCTCCTTTAATCAAAATCGGGCTGGGGACGCCGGTGTGGGTGAAATTGCCTCCTCATAGAAAGTTCCTTTAATAGTTAGGAAGCTGCTAGTCGTGGGGGCAAGACTCGCTCCTGCTTGCAGGTGGCAGCTGGGATTAGCGCTTATTTCATCATCCACAGCCTCTCCCTGTCCCACCCTGGTCCTATCTGGAAACTCTCTTCATCCTTGTTTTTCTCCTGCTTGCTGCAGACTTATGAAAGAATCCACCACAAGGCAATTGAAAGAGGGGCAACTGCCTGACCTATGGGAGAGAATTTCATTCAACACTAGCCAGGCCAATCTGAAAACATCAAGGATGAATTCTCTTCCAGTTTGTACCAGTCAAATCAGCTCTCTCCACCTGTATTCTGCCAAAGACAAGGTTCTGGTCTCGGTGGCAGGGCCCTCACTCTGGGCTTCTCTGTTTCCCCAAAGACACCACCACCCATGGCTCAAGTCCTCCAGCCGGTACATCCCTGTTGCTGGAACTGCCCAAAATAAACAGCCTGGTGCTCTCTCCCCCAAATGTAAGTTGTATTAATTGCAGTTATTACAAAACCATTTTAAATTACTTTAAATCAATAACCAGATTTTCAGAAAAATAACACATATAAATGATTTATTTTATAGAGCCAGGGTCAGTGGCACATGCCTATAATTCCAGCACGTGAGAGGTTCAGGCAGAAGAATCGTAAGTTTTGGACCAGCCTGGCTTTGTGAGTTCTAGGCCAGATGGGCTCAATGGCAAGACCCTGTCTCAATGGGACTAAAAAGCTGAAAAAATATCCACAGAGGAAGGTGATGTGGCTGTAGATCCCCAGTCTCCAGAGGCGACCACTGTGTGTCCGTGTAGATGGTTCACATCCGTGAGCTGTTGGCACACGGCGGGAGCAAGTGCTGCTGGGAGATCTGGCCATCTGTGAACTCCTCTACTCCTTCTCCTCACTGCTTATGCTTTGCCTGCTCCATCCTGGCCCCGCTGGCTCCTCATGCTTCCCCCTTTTTGCCATGTCCCTGTGAGAAAGTGCGGCCCTGTCTTTTCTACCACAGGTGATAAAATCTCAAACCTGAGTTTGCCCTAGGCTGCCCTCTCCCAACCCTTACCAGGGATAGCTTCACAGCCAAGGACTTCCTGTTCCCCATGTCCTCTGCCCTCCCGTTCTTCCTTCCTCTCAGCATCCCTCTAGATCCTTCCCTTGCACTGCCGCTTAAACTAGCCAAATGCAATAGACTGAATTCAGCCTTTGCATCCAGCTAGTGAATTTAAAGAACAGCTGCTTCCCATGTGATGGCTTAAAACCTACTTCTTGCCACTCTGGGCCTCTCCTGCCCATTGCTGGGCTGTGCTGGTGCCCTTCTGCAGAAGTAAAGCCTGGTCAAGATTTGACATCTGAGTCTTTTACGATATACCCCAATCAAAGGAGTGTAGGGCTCATTTCTGACACCCCTACCAGGGTCTCTTCACTTGCTGATATCTGGGGACCTCTTGCCCCAGATATCTGCATGAGCTGTCCCCTCATTTCCTCATCTCTGTTCAAACGTTGCCTCAGAGGCCTCTGATCATCCTATTTAAATTAGCTGCCCCTGTCACTCTCTCCACGCACTGTGATTTTTCTTCACCTCTCACTGTGGATCAGGGCCTCGCACGTGTATATCATCTCTCTCCTCCACAAAATGTAAGCTCCCCTGAAGCAAGATGTGTATCTGTCTTTCTTGCTGTGAAACCTCCAGCCCCTACCTTTGGCACCAGGTGTACACAGTAGGTGCCCAATACACAGTTTTCGAATGGAAATATTTCACTTTGCGGTTGAAAATGTCAGATATCCACAAATGGGTCACGCTCCCAGGACTGGACTTGGGACCGCTGCCCGAAGAACGTTAGCCTTGCTGAGCCCTTCCGATGTGGGCTCCTTGCTGAGTGACCTGTCGTCTTGGTTTGCCCAACACTGAACATTCAGTGTTAAAGGCAGGAGAGCCCTGGCATCTGCCTTTGCCTGGAGCCAGTGCCAATTCTTAGCCTCAAGTGACACTTTAGAAGATGTCCCAGGGTCAACACACCTGCCAGCAAAGTTAACAGTCTACTAAGTAGCAGAAAGACATTTCCAGGCAGCCAGAGAGCAGGGAAAAGAAACCCAATGATGAATAAAAGAAATACACAGTTCCCGTCTTCAGAAAGCTTCTAATTTAATAAGGGAGTTGGATACATAAATAAATGATTTCCATACAAATCCAGTATATACTTGAGCTATTCTCCCCATAAATCCCAAATCAACAACCTTCTCCTACTTTGAATGTAATACTTATAGCTGGATCAAGCTGAACAAAGTTGAATTTTTCCTAAAATGAATGTTGCTTTTTTTCTGATAAAAATAAAGTACAGCATAAGAGGCTGAATAACTGCTCCCAAAGAGATCAAATACTAGTCCATGAGCTCTGTAAATGTTATCTTAGTTGGAAAGAAAGTGTTTGCATCAATGATTAAGGACCCTGAGTGGGAAGCTTATTTTGGGTTATCTGGGCCAGCTCTAAACATAGTCACAGGTAAACTCTGTAAAAGGAATGCTGGAGGAGATTGGACACAGGAGCAGAGCAGACAGCCATGTGAGTCCACAGGCAGACACTGGAGTCACATAGCCACAAGCTGAGGCACAGGCTGGGGAAAGCACAGAGTGGGTTTCCTTGGAGAGCCTCTGAAGAGCT
Source organism: Thryonomys swinderianus (assembly GCA_004025085.1). Classification (NCBI taxonomy): domain Eukaryota; kingdom Metazoa; phylum Chordata; class Mammalia; order Rodentia; family Thryonomyidae; genus Thryonomys; species Thryonomys swinderianus. The sequence goes on along the minus strand of PVIC010020775.1, from coordinate 13,940 downwards.
CAATTTAATGAGAATGCTTCCAGACTTTGGACCTAAAAAACTGAAAGAACAAATTCTGTCCCCTGAAATCACACTGTAGTAGTGTTTAGTTAGAGCAGCCCCAGGAGACTTAGTACTTGAGCTAAAAATTAAAATGCAATCTCTCCAGAAGGTAAAAGTTGTCTTTTATTGCACCATACAGAAATAACCACTATACACTTAAGAAGTATAGAGAACTGTCTGCCTTGGGCCTCCTGGCATCCCATCCTATTAGCCTCATCTGCTTTTTTCCCATTTAATGTCATATGGTGGCCAGTATTTGTCAGAAATATGGCCTTTCCTGGCTACACAGTTTTGAAAATACAGTGGCAGTTCAGAATTCTTAGCCTCAGTTGCTCCCGAATATAAGTAACAATTGTTCTCAGAAATCACTGGAATTTTGCAGAGAGGCAAATATCTTCCCAACTCTTACTGGCGGGAGATTTGCAAGTAGCCAATCCAAGAGCACCATTCGGTTCTCCTTGCTGCTGACTGGCTGCTGTCCTCCTGTAACCCATCTAGGGAGCTGCACCAGCGTTCCCGCATAAGAACAGGTTTCAGAGCTACTGTCTCCAATGTTCTCAGTTTTGTTCGTAAAGCCTTAAGATCTCTAATATGTGTTCCAAACACCCTGCACTTTCTAAGGCCTTATTAATACAGTATTCTATTATATTAAATTACATAACTGCAGGAGATGTAGCACATGTAGGATTTAAACTACAAAAACAGGCATTTTCTGACCACATCTAAAGTTCTTAGTCTTTAGGAACATAATCCCTGGGAATTTGGGGGGGGTCCACTGTAATAGACTTATTCATTTTATTCATTTTCTACTGTTAGGCGTGGTGAACTCCCAAGTTTAGATTTTATATAAACACTGCAGTGAACATATGCATACATAAGTTATTTGTGTGCACACTCTGATTACCCTAGAGTGGAGACCTAGTTACAAGGGTCTGCAGCTTAATGTCTGCCTCCCAGATGTTCCATCCCAGTCAAGGCGAGGCTTTTTGAGTCTCAGCTTACTCATTCATATAGAGACAGTAAAACCTACTTCACAGAGTTATCTTGGGGATTTAATGAGATAATATTTACCTGGAGTTTATCACATAATAAACATTCAGTAAATGGAAACTATTATAATTAATATCATTTCCTTACTATTTTTCCTAATTCTCTTATCATTATTATTATTATTATTATTATTATTATTATTATTATTATTATTATATACAGGGTCTCACTTTGTAGTTCAGACTGGCCCTGAACTCACTAGGTAGCCCAGGCAAGTCTGGAACTCAGCAATCCTCCTGCTTCGGCCTCCCGAGTGCTAGGACTACAGCTATGAGCTACCACAACTGGCATTGTGGTATGTGGTACTGATTGACAGTGGGTGTGAGTCACCATGCCCGGTATTGTTGTATGTGGTTACCAGGGATCGAACCAGGACCTTGCACTTACTAGGCAGGCACCAGAACCACTGAGTTAAATCTCCAGCCCCTAATTCTCTTATTATTATTCCAGTGAGTTATTGTTTGATTTCAGCTGTGCAAGTTGGTTTAAATAGATTATTCATAGATTACATAACAAAATAACAGCTATATTTCCATGTCCCTGAAGATTTGCTCATATAATCACATTCTTTACTGTGATCCAAGAATCTGTTGAACGATAAATTCTACAACATAGTTAACTTACCTAGTCCTATTTGTGTAGAAGTCAGTAGTCAAAACCAAACATTCCTATTCTATTTTTAGGGTCAATAAACTGTTTACATTGCTTGTGAATTTGATGGCAAAGGGGAAAATGTTGCCTTGTATTTTGAGTTACCATGAGAGAACAGAAAGATTAGCAGATCAGGGAGCTAGAGCAAGGAGAGAGAAATGTGGGTTTATTCTGAGCCTGCAGATAAGATCTAAGAAGAAACTGTATTTCTGAAGTTTCTAGAAAAAGAATTCTAATTCCCCCCTCTCACTAGAATAGAATGATATTAGTTAAAAGAAATTATACTCATTCATTAACATGATGATATTTTACTCTACCATATTCAAAGATGATACTATTATACTGATAATAATATCACAACTATGTAGAAAACAAAGTATGATGCATAACTAAATCAAGTAAGATCTCTTATTTGATTCAGATTGATAAATACTTTAAAACTGACAATACCCAGCATTACAAGGTTGCAAGAAAAAGGGCCTTCCTGTCCCTCTGGAGGACAGAATCACAATATGTAACAAAATTTTAGATAAGGGCCACTGGACCAGGGACGTAGCTGAGCAGCAAAGTGCTTGCCTTGCTTTGTGAGGCCCTGGTTTCATCTCTACTACCACCAAAATAAATTTTAAAAAAACTCTTCATTGAGCAAACATACTTCAGTAATTTTTTTCCCCTAAGAAATAGACAGACAAAAGTGTAAAGATTTATGTTTTTATAAATTTGTTTATAAAAAACAAAGTACTGAGAAGCAAAAGCCTGACTCTCTCTCAGTAGAAGCTTGGCTTCAGAGACCCTGGAGTGTGACCCACTGGAGAAACCTGGAAGGACAGTCATAGTGTCCAGTTGAAAATGTTCCAAAGCAGCAATATTTATCAGGGTAGCTAAACTATGGCACATATGCCACAGCGGGCTGTTTGTAGCATGGGAAGCTCTAAAAGGTTCGCCGTCACTGACATACAGCATCGAGGAGACATGGGGGGATGGTGAAAATGTAACGTATAAAGAAGCAAGAAAAACCATCTATGAGACGATCTCTGAAGGAAATGCTAGTCTTCTCAACATTTTTCTTTTTAATTCCTGTGTATCGAGTTTTTTCCATTATCATTATGAGTATTTCCCTGTGTCACTGAAAACGTGTGTGTGTGTGTGTGTGTGTGTGTGTGGTATTAGGGACTGAACTTAGGGAACACTGAGCTACATCTCCAGCCCTTTTAAAATTTTCTTTTGAGATAGAGTCTCACTCACTAAATCGCCCAGGCTGGTATTGGATTTGCAATCCTCATGCCTCAGCCTCCCAAATACAGTGGACCCTTGACTTAGGATCCTCAATTTCTTCATGAGGGCTGAGTATAATTCAAATTGGTCAGAGTGAATGCTCACTCTGCTACCCAACCTTCAAAGTCTCCGTCCTGTACACAGGCAGACCTCAGCATCCTTAAAGAGACATTGGCCCAGGATTTTCCCACATAGGAAAGGATGCTTCTTCCAGAGCTCTTTAAGGGTTAAATCTGTATGTGAGACCATCTGGAAGCACAAGTGGGCAGTATTTAGGTCATAACTCAAGACTTTGTTCCTAAGTTAAAACTATAATTCCAGCATTACCCAAGTTATTTGGACATCAGACCCGTCATAACTCGAGGCTTCACTTAGTTGGCTTACAGGGATGTGCCACATGCCAGGAAGTGAACATATGTTTAGTGACCCAAGCCCAGTTTTTAAGAAGTAAGGCTCAAGTTGAAGAACCTTTCATGTGCTCAAGCTAAGTTTATTACAGGATCCCTGAGAACAGACCCCTCCCATCGGTATGGCCTCGGCCTGGCCCTCTGTCAATCACTGTAACGCCTCCATGACTCAGGTGCAAAGCCTCCTCCTGGCACCCTGTCCCACCATCCCAGTGAGGTCAGGATGCCACCTTGCTCTACTTTTTCACTGTTACTCATCTGCCTCATGCTCTCAGTTCCTGACTAAATTCCACGATGGATTAGATCCATTGCTCTCTGTACTGTCCCATCTCCTTCTCCCTCTTTTGCTAATGAACCCCAACTTTCATTAAACCCAACTCTCTGCCTGTTACTTCTACTCATGTAGCCAGGTGTTCACCTCTTATTTTTATTTTTCTTTCCTTCTGAGGGGGCAGGGATTGAACCCAGGGACTTACACATGCTACCACTGATGAGTGCTACCACTAAGCTACATCCTCAGCCCCTGTTGTTTATTTTGTCGTTATTTTTTGATAAGCTGCCTGGACTGCACTCAGGTTTGCAATCCTCCTGCCTCAGCCTCCCACAGTAACTAGAATTACAGATGTACAACCACACACCTGGCTTCAAGCCCTATCTGTAATGCTATCCAGGCAGACATTCTTTGAGCCTTGGCTCTCTTTCTTGCCCCCCACCCTGGTGCCCACTGGCAAGCACACTGCTCCTGTGGCGGTGTCTGGGGCTGACCAACCTTCCTTCTCCCAGCCCAGCTCTCTGGCTTGCCCTGTGCTTCCTCTCAGCTGCTTCTCTCCATTTCTTGTCTTTCCCCAGCTTTCTGACCTCCCCTCTTGACTTCCATTTGTTCTGTCTCCCTTGCCTCCTACTTACCTCTTTCCTCACCCACTACCCATCAAAAGAAGGAAAAGCCTGATAAAAAGAATTCAGCTGCAGGTAGAGCAACAGGAGTCTGGCACTGTCCTGCCTCTGCTGTGGGACCTTGGGCCAGCCACTTTACCTCTCTGTTTTGTTTCCTCCTTATCAACGTGCCACACTCAGTTGGATAAACATGGAGATCATTTAACCCAACTCTTAAAACAACACTAATTCTGAGAAATTCAAGAAAAACCGAGCAGACAGTGCCACTCCCCTGCTTTCCCCATGATCCTGTACCCCTTGCATCACCACGCTAGGACGATGTCAGCCGGCTGGGGAGTATCAATACTGTCATTTTAGTGCAGCAACTCTCCTTGGCCCACCCTTGTGTCCCGCCTGGTAACCTTCACGGAAATCTAAACACTCACCGTGAATTTCTCATAGAGCTCATAAGTCAGGAGGGGGTTGGGCAGCTCCCTGAAGTACAGCTTGCAGAGGGAGCCCACACAGTGGATGTCCTGCAGGTACACTTCCCTCGTCAGGTCTGGGCACTGGTCGGAGCCGAACTCTTGCCTAGAACAACACAGAGACATAACCATCCCAGGGAGCGCAAGTCCTACGTCATGGCTGCCGGCCGGCTCTGGGCGTGAAGACCCTGGGGGACTCACTGGACCGCATTTCTGGAACCACTTTTCCACCCACACTCACCTTGATTCTACTCAGGCCAAGGGAGCTGCGGGATGACTCCCACTTCAGGTCAGAGGCTTCCTCACAAAATCTGCTGTGCTTACAAAGGCACAAAGCTCATCTACAAATGGCCTCCTCGTGGCATTACAGCTATAGCACTGGTTATGAACATCAGGGGGATACGAGAAGAGCCTGCAGAAAAAGCCTACTGGGATTTCAGTTCTTCCAAAATGCTGCTCAAGATGAAATTCCTTTTGTACACGACAAACCCGAACCAGGGCGAGGGGGATTGTTACCATGTATTACAACGGCAATACACTTGCTGTTTCTGGAGTCTCAAACCCCAGGGCAGGGAGCTTTAACCAGCGATCTCAGATGCTCCACGTGCCGGTACAGACTGCTTGACAGCGGCTCCCACAGGGGAAAGGAGCTTAGAAATGTGTTAAAGAAGGTGGTGGGCCTGGGTTTGCATTAGAACATGTCTCCCGTTCTATTGCCCCAAGTTAAACATCTGTTTAATAAGTGATAGACTCGAGCTGTGACGTGGACACTCAGCTTCTCGAGAATCTTCACATGGTCAGCAAGGAGGTGCCAGAGTCAACAGGATCCCAGGGCCAGCATTTGCACAAGAGCCACCCCGTGTGCACTGTGACTCTCCTTCTGTGACAGAGCTGAGAGCTCCCTGGTGCTGCTGGATCTCAGGCCACTTGAGGTGACATCATGAATTCACAGCTTGCTTGTGGCCCCTTTTCCTTTCTGGTACTAGGGATTGAACCCGGGGCCTTTGTACTAAGCAACATCCCCAGCTCTCTATTTTTTGAGACAGGATTTCTCAGATTGCTAACTTGCCCAGGCTTGGCTCAAATTCGATCCTTCTACCTCAGCCTCCTAGAGTCCAGGATTCCAGGTGTGTCACTGCACATGATTTTCTAAAAGAGCTTAGAACAATCTGGAACTCATTTAGTTAGCCCAAAGTTTCCCTCCCCAAGACTAAAGCAGTCCTTAAATGAAAAAGGGATTTGCAGGAAAAAAAAATTCATTCTAAAAAATGGCACATTTGGGCCAGAGGGTTAGCTCAGTGGTTCCGGCACCTGCCTCGCAAGCACAAGGTCTTGAGTTCGATCCCTGGTAACCACATAGAATGCTGGGTGTGGAGACACACCCACCAACAATCAACACTGCATACCACAATGCCGGACATGGTGGTTCACGCCTGTAATCCCAGCACTTGGGAGGCAGAGACAGGAGGATTGCTGAGTTCGCGGCAGCTTGCCTGGGCACCATAGTGAGCTCAGGGCCAGCCTGAACTGCAAAGCAAGACCATGTCTCAAAAAAAAAAAAAAAAAAAGGCACGTTAATACATTAGTGAAATTGTGAAAATATATAGATTCATTAAAGTCTATATCTGCAACACATTATTTTTCTTAATAGCCAACACTTCGCCAAGGGTGAAGAGAAGTTTTTATTCCTTTGGCATGATGTAACTGAAAGTGAGACTTGGAGGGGAAGAACAGAAATCAAATAGGAGGAAGAAGATGGAAAATGAACTATTAGCTTCATCTATTACATTTTACATATTAACTTCGTGATAACAATGTTTTTATTGTTATAGACGTCTGTATTTATAAATACAGAACATATAATAAATATACAAAAACAATGAATGATGTTCTTTTTGGTATTTAATGTGCAAAACACGTAAGTCCATTCCTTTTTTTTTTTGAGACAAGGTCTCGCTTTGTAGTTCAGGCTGGCCCTAAACTCACTCTATGGCCCAGGGTGGCCTCAAACTTGTGGCAATCCTTCCTGCCTCTGCCTCCCGAGTGCTGGAATTACAGGTGTGAACTATGACACCCAGCACTGTGGTATGTGGTACTGGGGCTCGAATTTGGCAGACACCAGAACCACTAAGCTAAATCCTCAACTAAACTTATTCCTTCAGGCAAGGAAAAGTTTACTTTATATTCTTTTTCCCCACATGTATTTGTTTTGTGTAATTTTTTTGCTGTCTTAATTTCATGTGAGAATTTTTGCCCAAATATTTAGAGTGAATCCTTAGAACTGGAAATGGTTCATCTAACCATAATGTTTTGAATACTAGTGTTAGTCAGAGAAATGAGTGACCATGAATGAGATTTCTGATTCCTCATCAAGAAGAAACATCCAATGTGTCACAGGAAAGCTCCCAACTCGGAATTTTGACTTCTAACACTACACAAGATACATCATCTAACTTTTCCTAACCTGTAATTTAGATCATTTGAGCTAAATCCCCCTCTCCCACAAGGAAGATAAAGCTGGAGTAAGAAAAAGAAACAGACGAAAGCCTGTAGGAGCTTTTGTTGTAAGAATCATGTCAGGTTGGAAAGCTTTCTCACTCTGCTAAGAACAGTCAGCCATCTGAAACAGCCTTCCAACCTCTACAGCCACCCTTTTATTGCTTTCAGGGTTTGGTACCCTGAATCCTGTCAACAGAACAAGGGTTGCTGGAAAAATTTCCTGGATTCTTTTCTCTTACCTTAGCCGCTGTATGTTCGAGGTGACCCCTGAAAGTCGATAGATTCCATCCACAATGCCATGAGTCTCAATAAATTCTGCACAGCTCTTCAAAACATATGGAACTATGTAAAGGGGAAGAAAACACCAATAATGTATTAGATGTAAAGCTCACTGTCCTGTAAAAAAATCTAGCCAGGTTTGGTGGCACACATCTGTAATCCCAGCATTTGGGAGGCTGAGGCATGAAGATCACTGAAAGTTTGAGGCTACGTAGTGAGTTTAAGCCCAGCCTGAACTACATTGTGAGACCCTGTCTCAAACAAATTATCTATATCTATATATTTATTTATATTTTTTAAAAGTTTTTTTGAGACAGGGTCTTTACTTTGTAGTTCAGGCTGGCCCTGAACTCACTATGTAGCCCAGGCTGGCCTTGAACTCACAGCAATCTTTCTGCCTCTGCCTTTCAAGTGCTGGGATTACAAGCATGAGCCATTACACCTGGCACTATGGTATGTGGTACTGTCCTGGGATTACAGGTGTGAGCCACCATACCCAGCATTATGGTATGTGTACCGGGAATCGAACTCAGGACCTTGAGCTTGCCAGGCAGACGCCGGAACCACTAAGCTAAATCCCCGGCCCCCAAAATACACTTTTTTTTTTGAGACAGGGTCTAGCTTTGTAGTTCAGGCTGGCTCTGAGCTCACTATGTAGCCCAGGCAAGCCTCGAACTCAGCAATCCTCCTGCCTCTGCCTCCCAAGTGCTGGGATTTCAGGCGTGAGCCACCACGCCCAGCACTGTGGTATGTGGTATTGATGGCTGGTGGGCGTGAGTCTCCACACCCAGCATTATATATGTGGTTACCGGGGATTGAACTCAGGACCTTGCGCTTGCGAGGTAGGCGCTGGAACCACTGAGCTAACCCTCTGGCCCCAAAATACACTTTTAAGAAGAGAGCAACTTCAGGACCCAAAGTTATTCAAGATTCTCAATATCTGTATGATTTAGAGTCATTTATGTGTCTTTTCTTCCAGGGCTATTGTACCTCCAATACCTTAAAGACACTTTAAATCAACAGATCAATTCCATTGATAAGGTATAAGGCAGAAATACAATGGACAGGGTTCCTGCCTTTCTTAAATGGGCTGTGTTTTCCCTGTGAAGTGAGCCCTTTCTTTACTTCTGTGGCTGGGTGGGCTATGACTTTTCTACTGCAGGCCAAACTTTCTGTGCATTCCCAAATCCCACAGATTTCATGCCCCAAACATGTCAATATCATCAGCTCCACTTTGTGTACTTTAAACTCTGCCCAATAAATCCCTCTACGCTTCTAAGCCACACATCCTGAAAATTCCTTTTCTGTGATGGAAGTTAGCAAACCTGCAACCTTGTCTCAGGGAGCAGGTGAGTCAGGCTTCCCAGCTCTGCCTTGGGGACCTCTGGGCACCACACTGGCTAACAGGTCTCCTTTGAGAGCTGCCACTGGGGCTCTAGGATGCAGCGATCAGGGCTTAGATTGACCCTGCAGGTGCCCTGGGGGGGTCTATAGGTATCTTCGGGGCACCAGCTGAACTCGGTTAGCACCACACTCACTCCAATACACAGTCATCTCCTTAGATTGGACAGTACTGTGTTAGGGGTGGACCTAGTGTCCCCCAAACCTGGGCAGGGCTTTTAGAAGGTGGCTGAATCGTGTATGGTACTGGATTAGTGCTCTGATGGGTTTGGAGCTGGATGTGATGCTGGGAAGTGACATATGATGGGAGAAGGTGGGTCACTGCAGGCTGATCGGGAGGGGCCAGCTCTCCTCCCTCCTCCCTTCATGGCTCTCTACTTCCTGTCACTCTGCCCGCCCCCTCCTCCACCTTACCACCTCAGGCCTTGGAGCCAGCCAGCTGGGGACTGAAACCCACCAACTCTGAGCCAAATAACCCTTCCCTCTTTAACTTGTGGGTGTCAGGCATTGCATCCCAGCAATGCGAAAGTAACCAAGACATACTGATTCATTAATGCAGCTCTGGATGGACCACTCCTTTACATGGGTCGACCCCAGGTGTCCAGATTTAACTGTTTTTTTTTTTAATGGTACTGAGCATTGAACCCAGGACCCAAACTACATCCCCATCCTTTTTAAAAATTTTATTTTTAACTTTAAATTTTATTTTTTTTAATTTTTTTTTTTTTTGCGGTAACAGGGATTGAACTCGGGCCCTTATGCCTCCAAAGTAGATGCAGTACCACTTGAGCTAAATCCCTGGCCCTTTAATTTTAAATTTTGAGACAAGGTTTCACCAAGTCACAGAGGTGGCCAGGATGTGCTTGAATTTGGGATCTTCTTAACCCTAAGTGTTGGGATTATGGGCACGCAACACCACATTCATCTTGAATTCCCAGTACCCTCTCCCCTTGCTGTCTTCAAATAACTGCAATTTCAGGAATCAAACTGGGCAAGGTACCACATGCCTATAATCTTAGTGCTTGGGAGGCTGAAACAGGAGGACTGCCACGAGTTCAAGGCCAGCCTCAACTGGGAGGCCCTATTTCATAAAAACAATAAGTTAAATCAACTGTTTCTTACCTACAGGTCTTTTGCCCACCCTCAAAAGCAGTGCCTGCCTCAGCCCCTCCCTTCCAAGACACAACCGTGTTCTTCCCCAGCCTGTTCTCCATGGCTCATTCCCGTGATGGAATGGAGATAGGAGTTCAGAGTGGGCAGACTGGACAAACATGCAGGTGGAATGTGTCAAAGGTCATGAGGATCCTACTTGCCAGTATTCAGGAGGCCCTGGACTCCATTCTCCAGCACATTCTCCCACGAAAATCTCAGATTTAAAGAATCTTTATAAAGAACATTCCAGAGTGGGACATGGTGGCACACATCTGTACTCCCAGCCCTGAAGCTGAGACAGGAGAATCTTGAATTTAAGGCCAGCCTGTGCTACACAAGGAGACCCTGTCTCAAACATACCCATAAAAATGATGGCAAATTAACAACAATAAATAACGATCCTGAAAAGGCCCAGTGCTGGGTCACCAACCTGTCCCAGTGTGTTCTCAGACAGGGACCTCCTGGTTACACAGCTCTCAGCAGCAGCCCCTCAGCCTCTGTTTGTTTTAAAGGTGGGAAAAACACATTCCATTTACTCTGGCTCTGGTACAGAACCTCTTGTCTGAAGCTCTGTTTAAGCAGGTGGCAATACTAAAACAACCCGAGGCAAGAGGGCTGGTCCCAGTCCTGGGTGAGCATTAGCTTCTCTGGATTCTCATCTTGGGCTGTGTCAGAGGGCATGAGATTCTCCATCACGGTCCCTAACAGGAACCGTGCAGTCTAGGGCAGGGGTTCTCAGGCTACAGTTCTGTACCAGGGGCACAAGCACCCCGCACCTTCCAGGTGACTCTGGTGTACTTCAATGCTGAAAAACCATTCAGAGACCAGAGCTTCTCAAAAGCATAAAAATCACTGGGGGAATCTTGTTAACATGAGTATTAATTTCAGGTCATGGTGGAAGGTCCACCTACAGCCCACACTGAGGGCAGGGCAACAAGGGGCCAGTAAGAGTTTATTCTCAGGGCCGGAGGGTTAGCTCAGTGGTTCCGGCGCCTGCCTCACAAGCGTAAGGACCTGAGTTCGATCCCCGGTTACCACATATAATGCTGGGTGTGGTGGCTCACGCCTGTAATCCCAGCACTCGGGAGGCAGAGACGGGAGGATTGCTGAGTTTGTGGCGGCTTGCCTGGGCACCATAGTAAGCTCAGGGCCAGCCTGAACTACAAAGCAAGACCCTGTCTCCAAAAAGCAAAAAAAAAAAAAAAAAAGAGTTTATTCTCAGAGTCAGAATTCTTTAGACTATTGTCCCAAGGTCCATCCAGACCATGACACCCTGGGATCTTGACAGGGTAGAAGCTTGATAAAAAATAGCTGAATAGTGATAGAAAGAAAGAAAGCTTCCATTGTCCCCTCAGGCATGGGAAGGAGTGAGGCTGGGGTTGACTCAGAGCTAGTTCTGTGGGGTCGATACCTGCCCAAGAACTCTGAAGTCTCCTCCTACAGAGGTAAATGCAGTTGCTGATTATGATATCGCAGTGTAATACCGTCCAATTGTTTTCCCCTTTCTGGTTTTGTTTTGTTGTAGGTTTTTTTCCCCCCCTGGATTGGCAATCTTAAAACTGAAATTTTAATCCAAGGACAAAAATATATCTTGAGATGGGTTTAGATGGAAAAGAAAATCTTGCCTTTGATTTTAATTTTACAGTCTAGGAAGTAGGACCAAGTCCTTTGTCTCATTTGATCTAAGACTTTTTTTTTTTTTTTTTGAGACAGGGTCTCACTTTTATAGTTCAGGCTGGCTCTGAGCTCACTTTGTAGCCCAGGCAAGCCTTGAACTCAGCAATCCTCCTGCCTCTGCCTCCCGAGTGCTGGGATTACAAGCGTGAGCCACCATGCCTGGCTGATCTAAGGCATTTTGCATTTACTAATACTGTGGGGTCACTGCTTCAAGGATCCTGTGCAGAAAATGCCAGCAGTCCAGTCCTTTCTCTGAGCCTCCTGCACTTCGCCAGTCATAACATTAACTCAACAAACCACCTCATTTTCTTCTGGATGGGATTGGATCAGATCTGAAACTGAGATTGAAGCAAGCACAATTCTATTTGGTCCTCCCAGACATGCAGCCACATCCTCCCACCATGCATTCAACTGTGCTTGTGTTTCAGGGAAACAGGTCCTCCCTTCTTCTCACTCTGAATTTGGATCTGGATTTCATTCCCTTCTGGGTCCTCCATTCCTGACCTTCAGAGTACTATGAAATCTAACAGTGTATAGTGTACAGGGATACTACTCAGCCATCGGCAGGGTTGACAGGCATACAGAGTATCCAGATACACTAGGCTGGGTGATGGAGGTCTGCTCAGAAAAGATTCAAAGTCTTCACTATTCTGGCTCAGCAGTACAGAGCTTTCTACGTGTTCACCTCACAGGAATCTAAGCTTGGAGCCAGGTACGGTGGTGGTGCATGTTTGTAATCCATCACAGTGGGAGGCTGAAGCAGGAGGATCACAGGTTCAAGTCCAGCCTAGCAACTCAGTGGCTTAGCAAGACTCTATCTCAAAAGAAAATGTACCTCAGTACAAAGGTCCCAAGTTCAATATCCATTACCAGAAGGAAAAAAAAGAAGTCTTCAACTGCCACAGGGCATCCTGTGGCTTAATGCTCTGCAGCCCCACTGGTGTCATGTGGCCCCTCTTAGTTTCTCCTTCCTCTTCCCCTGTCCCTGTTCTAGCTCCTCACAGCCTCTGCACTGCTCTCCCTGTCTGAAGACCACTTTCTACTTCCATTTCTGTCCAGTTCTCTCTCAGCTGTTTTTAATTAGAGTTAAAGAAAAATCTGAAAATTTATAGTATTTATTTAACAAAGTACAGCATAATCTTTGCTCTTAAAAGAACAAATGAACTACTTTCTAGTTTTGTGAGATGAAAAAAAAATTTTAAAAAGTCTGGAACTTGAGCTTGTCTTCTTTGGAGAAAAGATTCTCTTTTCCAAAGCAAGTTTTGAAATTTGAGCTATAACTCAAATGCCATACAATCTCCTCCTTTAAAGTGCTATGACATAATTTTTACTATATTTACAAGCGATTGTCATACTAATTTCAGAAACTTTCTTCAGCCTCCAAAGAAACCTAATACCTGTTGTTTGTCACCATCTATCTGCCTTCCCCTTCCTGCAGCCGCTGCCACTTTCTGTTTCTATGGCTTTGTGTGTTCTGGACAATTCACATAAACAGGCTCTTGGCGTGTGTGACCTTTGTGGCTAGCTTCTTCCATTTAGCCTGATGTTTTCAAGGCCCATTCATGTTATAGAATGTGTGGGTAACTTTATTCACTTGTATGTCTAAATAATATTCCAGATAAATTCCTCATTTTATTTCTCTCTTTTTCAGCTGATGGAAATTTGAGTTATTTCCATTCTTTGACTAAAGCTGCTATGAACCTTCGTGCTTTTGTGTGGACATATGTTTTCAATTTCCATGGTTATATATGCAAGAGTGGAGTGGCCGAGCCACATGATAACTCTGTTTAAACTTTTGAGGAATTGCCAAACTGTTTTCCAAAGCATCTGTGCCATCTGACATTCTCACCCGCTGAATATGAGTGCTCCAGTTTCTTCGCCAACTTTCTAGTGCTTCCTGCCTATCTCTTTTACTATAGTCACCCTGATGGGTGTGAATTGGTCCTTACTATGGTTTTGACTTGCATTTTCCTGATGACTAATAATGTTGAACATCATTTCTTTTTTCTTTCAGTACCAGGGATCGAACTGTGGACTTTGAGCTAGCCAGGCAGGCACAGAGTGACGTCCCCAGCCCATTTGAACATTTTTTCACGTGTTTATTGGCATTCGTGTATCTTCTTTGGAATATGTTTGTTCATTTCCTTTG
>PVIC010020774.1:0-29154 GCA_004025085.1 Thryonomys swinderianus | reverse complement strand
TCCGGATCTTCTCTTTGGCATGAACACCTGTAGATGCAAATGAGTTCTAGAAAGTAGGACAGCTTTTATAGAGTGGAATATTTCTATAGGAAACTTGGTGTGGGAATATGATGAGGGGAAGGAATAAATATGATACAGAAAGAAAATAAAAGAGCATGTATAAAGGGGGAAGGAGGGGGGAGTGGGTAGGGATATGGGTAAAAATGAGAATTAACTTGTGTCATATACTGGTACAAATTTCCCAATGTTATATGTGATTTTGAGATGTATATAAATTGTATCAATAAAGAATTCAATTAAAAAAATCAAATGCTTTGGATTGGATCACACAGCTGGCCAACAGCAGAATCAAGTTTATATCCAAGATATGCTTGGTTCTGTACTAAAACTTGTTGATTGCTGCTGTTTTTCTTTTATTCCTTCTAAAATTGCATGTTTGCATTTGGGCAAAGTGCATGAATTTGCCACTGAAGAGGTTTTTCTTCAGTTTCACGGTTCACTTAGACAGTGATCAGCATGCACCCAGGCAGGGAGAGAGTACTGTTGCCTCACCTCTTCCTCCAGGAATCTCTGGTGCTCTTCCAAAAATGATGCTTAATTATATTATGTCAAAGACTTTTTTAAAAAAAATTGAATTCTTTATTGGTACAATTTATATACATCTCACAACCACATATAACATTGGGGAATTTGTACCAGTATATGACACAAGTTAATTTTCATTTTTACCCATATCCCTACCCACCCACACCTCCCAACCCCCTTTATACATACTCTTTTATTTTCTTTCTGAATCATGTTTATTCCTTCCCCTCATTATATTCCCACACCAAATTTTCTATGGAAATTTCCCACTCTATAAAAACGGTCATACTTTCTAGAGCTCATTTGCATCTATAGGTGTTCATATCAAAGAGAAGATCCGGTATTTGCCTATCTGAGATCTATTGATTTCACTTATTAGTATATCCTCCAGGTGTCTCCTTTTGCACATAAATGAATCGATCTTGTCATTCTTTATGGCCCAATAATACTCCATTTTATAAAAAAGCCACATATTTATCGAGTCTCCAGTTGATGGGCATTTGGGTTGTTCCCAAGATCAAGCTATCACAAACTGAGCTGCTATGAACAAGGGTGTACAACTGTCATTCCAATATGATTTTAAAAATTCTTTTGGGTATATTCCTAGCAGGGGGATAGCAGGGTCCAGTGGGACCCCTAGTCCTAGTTTTCTGAGAAATCTCCACACGGATCTCCACAATGGTTGCACAAGTCTGCAATCCCACCAACAGTGGAGAAGGGTTCCTTTCTCCCCACAGCCTCGCCAGCATTTATTGTTGGTTGATTTTGTGATAGCAGCCAATCTTTGTGGAGTGAGATGAAATCTCAGTGTTGTCTTCATTTGCATCTCTCAAATGACCAGTGATGTTGAACATTTCTTCATATGCTTCTTGGCTGCTTTGACTTCTGCCTCTGAGAAGTGTCTGTTCATTTCAGATGCCCATTTTTGAATTGGGTCTTTAAACTTGGGAGGCTGATCTGTTTGAGTTCTTTATATATTGTAGATAATAGCCCTTTGTCTGATAAACAGCTAGTAAAGATTTTTTTCCCATGTGGTTGGTTGTCTTTTAGCAGTGTCAGTGACTTCTTTTGCTGTGCAGAAGCTTTTCAGTAGGATGAGATCCCATTTGTTGATTCTTTCTGCTAGTTCTTGAGCTATAGAGGTTTTATTCATAAAGTCTCTGCCTAAGCCAGTGTCTCCAAGAGTTTTACCTAACCTGTTTTCCAGCAGTTTATTGTTTTTGTTTTAATGTTTAAGTCTCGTATCCATTGTGAGTTTAGTTTTGTGCATGGTTAAAGAGATAGCCATTTGGATCACAGCAGACTTGTCAACACAAACACTCAAAGACTTTTAAAGACACAATTAGCCTGTCCTTGCATTTAAACTCTGAGAAAAAGAAAATCTGAGTTCAGAGTTAAATTCTAAAGAGAGTCAGTTCTTGCCCAGATTAGTAAATTGTGAGATTTTTCTCTAAATAGTTTGAGTGTCTTTGGAGGAAATTATGCCCACAGTTTTCATGGGTTCTTTTGGCTCTAGGTTTTTAAAAATTGATAATAGAAATTTATATGCACTGGAGTCTTGTCAAGTTTGATTTTTCAATGTTGTTTTCTGATTCGAATATCGAGATAAATGAGGTGCTTTTCAGACAGCATATAACAGTGTTCTTTGTCACGTATAAGTCAGCACTTGTTTATGTATTTTTTTTCCTTGTTAGATAAGTTTGTCTAACAATCTTTTAAAAAATTTATTTGAGTATTGGGGCTTTAACTCAGTGGCACCATTTCTACTTTGCAATCACAAAGGCATGAGTTTGATCCCTGGTACCACAATTAATTCATTAACTAATAATTAATGTGAATAATTCTTTCCTTTATTTTCAGAAAATTTAGAATTAAGGTCAGGAATTTAGTTCAGTGCCACTACTGGCTGCCTCATAAATGAAAAGTCATGAGTTCAATCCTGAGAAAATAAATAAATAAATAGAAAAATAAATAAATAAATAAAATTTGGAATTATGTTGGAAACACCAAAGATATTCCATTTGTATCTGTTTATTATAATTAGGTTTGATTTAGAGTTTATCTATGAAGCTAGAATAAATGTTCACTATCCCTGTCTTAACTGTTTTATTCCTCTTTCTTTTGCTAGTAAGCATGACTTGGTGTGAGTGGCCCTCACTTGCCCAGGATAGAGGTCAAGCTAATTGTGCCAAGATTAATCATTTTCTTTGGAACACACAGAATGATTAGAAAGTCTGAGTAAGCAAGAAAAATTCAAACATAAGAGTAAGGATGAGTAGATACAGTGAAGCCTAGGAGAGTGTTGAGAGGGCTAGAAGGTGCAAGTTAGGATTATAGCTTTTTATTTGCAATTTTGAGCTAAGCTTTCAGAAAATATGTATGACTATTTGAAGTAAACAATATAATTCTGAAAGAAGCTATAAATTTTGTACATGTTAAAGGCCTTTAACAAGTACAAGATTTATGAGAAGAAAGAACGTGATACAAATATGAGAAATGCTTTGAAATTGAGAACAACTTAATTATAGTGCTGGTTCTAACACTTTCAGTAAATAATTCTTCTCTAGTCTTTAGTATTCTTATTCATGAAACTTATTTTCTTTTCTCTTATTCCAGTGTGCATCCCACCACCTTTCCTTTGGCATTTGTTTTACAACTCTTCTGGTTTCTCAAAGTTCCTTGAACTTTCTATATTTTTCCCAGGTAAAAGTTATATCAATAGTAAAGATCTATGGTTTTATGTTTCTAGGTGTCTTAGCTATAAGCAATATAAATAGGTTTCATTTAATTTAAACAAAATATGTATTTGTCTTGGAAAAAAGAATAGTGAACAGAAACTAAAGGAAGTTCTAAAAAAATCAGGTGCTAGGAACAGAAATTTCTCATCTATCTAGTTTCAGGAGGTAGAGGTTCATGTGCACAAGTCTCATGACGAGGGTGAATAGGAGACAGAAATCTTTAATTACTAAAATCCACCAAGATTTAATGCAGTGAGAAAGTAGAATATTTTCCCAGAGAAACATTAAGGTGGTATTATCCCAAAAAATGCAGACTGAGTAAACTAACTCTGCACTGGTCTCATGACTTGAGGCCCATTTTATTTAGTTGCATGTGAAAGGGGAGTTAGAGTCACTTCCAGTCTCTTAAGAGACTGGAATCTGGCAAATAACATGGGATTCTGTGAGAAAGTGTGAGCTCCAGAGATGTGTTATTTAGCATATAATCCTCTCTCTAAGGGACATGAGTCAAAGTGAGACACATCAGTTAATGTCGGGTTGTCGGTGATGTTATGCTTTTGCAAGTTAATGAGCAGTTCACTCTGCTGAATTAGTCCATTATAATTCACCAGCAATTTTCATGCACGAATGAATCTTCATGCCTCTGTCAACACAGTCAGATGGATAACTCAGTGCTTGAATTGATTTAATAAAGTTTGGCTTTAAGAATTATAAATTAGTCAAAGCAAAGTGATCCTTGACTTAATTTATCTTCTTAGTTTTGAAATTACTTATGTAAACTCATAGCATTTCCATATTTATAGTAAGACTTCCTTCTAAAGGGCTCAGAACACTTAAAGAAATTCTGTTATTCTGTTTGCTTTCCTTCAGAGATAAGA
This sequence comes from Thryonomys swinderianus, assembly GCA_004025085.1. NCBI lineage: Eukaryota > Metazoa > Chordata > Mammalia > Rodentia > Thryonomyidae > Thryonomys > Thryonomys swinderianus. The sequence continues at coordinate 24,953 of PVIC010020774.1, read as the reverse complement.
CAGTTTTCAATAAACTAAACTTTTAAAACATTCTTCTAAGAAAATCCACTAGCTTAGAAAGATGTAGCTATAGTTTATATTTTAATGATGCTATGGAAAATTTCAAATATTTTTCTAGCATAGAAATAATAGCATATTAACTAACTTGTTTGGTTCTACATTTTCATCTATAAAATAGAAATCTCATTATCACCCTGAACAAACCCATGTTGAATATTTTCCCATTTTAAACACTGCTTAGAAATAGTGAAGCAGGTATAATACATCCTGTTATCACAAAAAATACGGTTATTTATCAAGAAATCACTTTTGAATTTTGAATAAATAATTACATCATTTTGGGCCCATATCTTCCTTTTATTTTAAAAAAAACCCATGGGTTTAGGTTAGTGATTTCTGAAGATTATTAATATGTGTCAATTTACTCACTTCACAGATTTGATTTTTAAAGTCCCAGACCCAGTGCTGTCAGTCTCTCAAAAGATGGGCCAATCTGGATTCACAGCCAATCCTGCTTTGTTCATATTCTATAACCCAGAGAAACAGTGTCCTTTTGTAAGTTTCAAGAAGAATAGAGTGTAATTTCCATTTGCCTGTTTGGAGAACAATCATTTGGCATTCTGAAGTGAATTTCACCCATAGGCATAGGCATAGTATTAAAATAGAAGTCAGCTTTATACATAGTTCTATTCATATTAATCAGATCCTCAGAATACTTCATCATTCTGTACTAATAGCTTGGTTTCCACATTGGGTAAACACAGACTCCTTTCCAGGGTGCATTCTGAGAGTGGGGCTTGTATTGTGGGACTCCTGCTGCTTCAAATGGAGCAGATGTTTTTAAAACCCCAGGCACCACTTTCCTACACTGAAGCCATCTCTACCCAGTAGCTGCCATTGATGCTGTCATGCTGAAACCCTTGTTTGAAGTAGGACAAAATAGAGCATCTGTTATTTCATGACTTAATGACAGACTTAAGGGATGTGAAAGAATACTCTACACTGGGCTTTGTTTCCTCCATCAGAAGGAAATCTAGGAAATACTGTCAATAACAAGCTGAAAGGCTAGGGATATGCTTGAACAGGTAGGTAACTGCTAATTAAGACATAGCACACTATTGCCAGTTACAGTTTCTAAAAAATAATAGCCATATGTTAAATATGTGTATCTCCAGATTAGTATCTGGGCCCTGATAACTTAGTTTTATACCACAGTGAAGTTTTACATAAACAAAGTCATCTAATCTTACAACAACTACACCTTCCTCTTTTTTTTTTTGTTATGAGCATGATGATCGACAGCTATGGTGTGGCATTTCCAGTTCTGTTTCAGTAATGTTTCTCCAATGAACCTTCTTCCCTCCTCTCTCTCTCCTCTCCTTACATAGTTTAGCATTTTATAATTGTTTTGTTATCTTCTTGTCATCCCTTCTCTTTATGTGAACAGATTCACTGATGTCATCTATGATTAGGGGGGTCTCAAATATAAGGTTCATAATTCTGAAAGAGATTTTATGAAGTTACTTTTTTTTGAGACAGGGTCTCACTTTGTAGTTCCAGTTGGCCCTGAGCTCTCTATGTAGTTCAGGCATGCCTTGAACTGAGAAATCCTCCTGACTCTGTCTCCTGAGTACTGGGATTGTAGGCACTGTGGTGTGTGGTACTGATTGCTAGCTAGTAGGTACTGTCGTATGTGGTTACCAGGATTGAACCAGGGACCTCGCACTTGCTAGGCAGGTATCAGAACCACTGAGCTAAATCTCCAGCCCATAAAGTTACTTTTGTAATAGTTTTATCCAGAGGCTGACACATGGTAAGTGCTCTGTTATTATTTGGGGATTGATCATTACAACTGGTTCAGAGGAAACAGTAATCAGAATTCTCTACTGACTTCCTCATTCTAACCAATGTAAAAAAGTTAGCCACTTTTGAATTATGTGGAAAAAGAGGACATGGTGCTATTCCTTTAACAGCATAAGAAAGGCTTGCAAGTTGTAAATATTCACATATAATGATTACTTATTTTAGCATTTTTCTAATAAACTAATACAGATAAACATCTATTTTGGATGGCTTATATTAATTATGGGGTAGACATACAGCCAATTATAATCATGTTTCTCATGGGAAAAGATTGACTAAGTTGCAGTCAGAAAGGACAAATTAGTTCTCATGTTCTGTTGCACAGTAGGTTTGCTATAGATGAAAATAATATAATGTATATTTTCAAAAAATCTAGTAGAAAGAATTTTGAATATTTTTACCATGCAGAAATGCTTAACATTTGAAGAGATGCATATATTTAACCCTTGAACATTCAGAATCCACACATGCAGCAAAAGGTTACATAGCAGCCTATGTTATAGTTTTGATTTGAAATATTCTTCAGAGCTCACATGTTGAAGACTTGGTCAGTGTAGCAACATGCAGAGTAGGAGCTTTGGGGTCATAATTGGATTATAAGAGTGGTGGCCTCACTTATGGGTTAATCCATTCTATTTTATGATTATGTATGAGATGAAATTTGAAGAACTAATCAAATTTAAGACACTGGTTTGATATGATATAAAATATAGAAATGTAATTAAATGCTAATTTGTCCATTAAAGAATAAATATTTGAATCTTCTGAAATGCAATCGATATTTATATTTTGGCCAGATTAAGGTACTATTTAAAGCAATGTATTACATACCTATGGGAAGCTAAATGTACCATACCATACATAAAAAATATACATATCATACATTGTGTGTGTATGACAGCATAGTTAATAGTATACGTTCTATACATTACTTATGCATAGAACATCATATACACACACACACACACAAATGCACACCACACACATATAATTTGGGCTCATCAATATTCATGCATAACCAACACTGCTAATGAGCAAACCTCAAATGCACATTTTAATGATGAATCATTAAATTACTTTGAAAGCTATTGAATAAATTAAAATGAGTAAGATAAGCATTATAGGAGAAATCTAGAATACAAAGTTATAAATCTAATACTTTGGGAATAAGGAACACAGCATTTTTCATTTATTTTACTGCTACCATACTTTTAACATACATTACAAATTGATGAGTACATATGTCTTAGTCCATTGAGGGTTCTGTAACCAAATCCCACACACAGGGCAGTTAGAAATAGCAGAAATTTACTATTTGCACCTTCTGAGGCTTGAAGTTCAAAATAAAGGCATCTGCTGTCTTGTAGGGATCTGCCTCCTAATTCATTTTCTCTGTGTCTTCATAGAGCAACATGGATGAAGGATCTCTCTAAGGTTTTTTCTCAGGGGATCCTAAAAACATCATCATGGGGTTAAATTTTCAACCTATGGGCTTCAGGGATATAAAACTTGTAGTATAAAACTTGTAATGCAGAATAGGACAGCTCAGTCCCCAACTATGTCTTTAATATAGTACAAATCTTTTTGAGTTTTTCATGTACCTTTGAAAGATAAAAAAACCCTGTCATATTTTTAAAATTTGAGTTAAAGACAAACTCATGTCATTTTTAATATCTTTTACATGAATAGCTTGATGAATGTAATCATTATTCAGAACAGAATATTTTCATAATGTCTGAGAATTTCCTCATTCTGTTTCTAGTCAGTACACTTCATCACCCACAAGAGTTAATGACTGTGGCTAGTTTATCATGCAAATTAATTCACTTGTCCCTGAAATTTATATAAATTGAATCGCATAATATTTACTGCTCTGGCTTTGTCAGATTAATGTGTCTTTGAAATCTATCCTTATAGTTTCATTTATCAAAATTTTGTTTCTTTTTATTGCCAAGAAATATTTTGTTCTAGAAACACACCAAGCTTACTTGTGCACTCTCCTGTGGACAGATCTTTGATAGTATTTTAAACTATTTTGAATAAAATTTACTACATGAGAACATTATTGGGTGAATTTTCATGTACATACATGAAATATACATCCATTTCTTGTGGACAAATATTTAGACTGAAAATGCTAGGCATAGTGTGGAAGCATGTTTAACTTTTGTTTTGTTTTGTCTTTTTTTTTTTTTTTTTTTTTTTGAGACAGGGTCTCACTTTTGTAGTTCAGGCTGGCTCTGAGCTCACTATGTAGCCCAGACAAGCCTCGAACTCAGCAATCCTCCTGTCTCTGCCTCCCGAGTGCTGGGATTACAGGCGTGAGCCACCACACCCAGCACTGTGGTATGTGGTATTGATGGCTGGTGGGCGTGACTCTCCATGCCCAGCATTGTATGTGTTTACCGGGGATGTAACTCAGGACCTTGCACTTGCGAGGCAGGCGCCGGAATCACTGAGCTAACCCTCTGGCCCTGTTTTATCTTTAGAGATGGTCTCGCTTTGCAGTTCAGGCTGGCCCTGAGCTCACTATGTAGCCTATGCTAGCCTCAAACTCAGTAATCCTCCTGCCTCTGCCTCCTGAGTCCTGGGATTATAGGTGAGAGCCACCAAGCCTGGCTCGTTTCTGTTTTTGTACTTCTGATGATCAAACCCGGGGATGCACTACCATGAGGTGTATTCTCAGCCCTTTTCTTTTTAGTTTGAGAGAGGGTCTCACCAAGTTCCCCCACCTGGCCTTGGACCTCGTCTTTCCTCAGTGTTCTTAGATTCTGGGATTGCAGGTATATACCACTGAGCATGGCATGTTTAAAATTATAAGCAAGGAAATTTCTTTTTCAAAAAAGTTATGCCATTTAAATTCAAAACAGCAAAATATGAGTTTGATTTTTCTACATCCTTGCCCAAGCTTAATATTTTCAAGCTTCTAAAACTGTTCAAGCTAGCATATATAAACTGATATATCATGAGATTTTAATATTAATTTATTGAAAGTAGAAAAAAATTTCATTGTGCTGTTATTGGCTATTCTTTTATATTTGTTTGAGAAATCTCTTTGACTATTGAGTCACTGGAAAATTTGTCTTTTTAAAAAATTATTGGTTTATAACAGTTGGGTATAAATTCTGTACACTAGCCCCTTAGAATAAGCCAGTGTATCTTTCTACAGGTCAGCTTGCCTTCTAGTTTTTTAAAAACATATTTTGAAGATGAAAAGCTTTAATTTAAAAAGTTCAATGTATCATTTGCTTCTTGTGTGGTTAGTGTCCTTTGGGCTATAAGCTATCTTTCCTACATTAAGGTTGTAAAAATATGTCTTGTTTTTCTTAATTTTTCTTAAATATTTTAGGTTAAAGCTTTTGTTTTTGTGGTTTGTAGTCTTTTTTAAGTTAATTTTTATATATAAGTATGAGAACAAGGTAAAAGCTAATTTTTATTTTAGTTAGACATCCAGAATTACATGAAAATTTAAATATCCGAGTGGTTTTATTCAAACTAAATATTGTCTGTATCTTTCAAGATTGTTTATTCTGGTCCATTGAACTGTTTTTTCTTATACTGTATCTAACTGACTATTGCATCTTTGAAGCAAAATCATTGTTTCACATTTTGATCAAAATGCCAATAAATCTATAGATCGATCGAAGAAAGGACATTTTAGCTGTACTGATTCTCCTAATATCCATAAACTGTATTTTTGTGCACTAATTAATATATTCTTTGTATTATATAGGGTTTCTTTTTCTCCTTTCATCTATAAAAATGATGTATTTATGGTGAATGATATGAACTTTAGACCTTTACATTTTGTTTTTGACAGAGTCTTGCTCTGTAATTCAGGCTGCCCTTACACTCACTGTGTATACCAGGTTGGACTCAAACTTACAGCAATTCTCCTCCTCCAGCCTCCCAAGTGTTAGGATTATAGAGATGTATCACCATGCCTGGCATTTTAAAAATATTTATATACATTCTAAAATGGTTAAATCAAAGTATTTAACATATGTATCTCCTTGTGTTCAATTTTGTTGTGTTGAGAAAACTTACTTTTCTACTCTATTGGCAATTTTGTTTTTCTTTTTAAATTGAATTCTTTATTGGTACAATTTATATACATCTCACAATCACATATAACATTGGGGAATTTGTACCAGTATATGACACAAGTTAATTCTCATTTTTACCCATATTCCTACCCACCCACACCTCCCAACCCCCTTTATACATACTCTTTTATTTTCTTTCTGAATCATATTTATTCCTTCCCCTCATTACATTCTCACACCAAATTTCCTATGGAAATTTCCCACTCTATAAAAGCTGTCATACTTTCTAGAGCTCATTTGCATCTATAGGTGTTCATATCAAAGAGAAGATACGTAGTTGCCTATCTGAGATCTATTTATTTCACTTATTAGTATATTCTCCAGTTGTCTCCACTGGCACCTAAATGGATTGATCTTGTCATTCTTTGTGGCAGAATAATACTCCATATTATAAAAAAGCCACATCTTCTTTATCCAGTCTCCAGTTGATGGGCATTTGGGTTATTTCCAAGATGAGCTATCATGAACTGAGCTGCTATGAACAAGGGTGTACATCTATCTGTCTTTCCAATGTGAATTTAAAAATTCTTTTGGGTATATTCCTAGCAAGGGGATAGCAGGGGTCAAATGGGACCCCTAGTCCTAGTTTTCTGAGAAGTCTCTACACAGATCTCCACAATGGTTGCACAAGTCTGCAATCCCACCAACAGTGGAGAAGGGTTCCTTTCTCCCCACAGCCATGCCAGCATTTATTGTTGGTTGATTTTGTGATTGTGGCCATTCTTTGTGGAGTGAGATGAAGTCTCAGTGTTGTTTTCATTTGTATCTCTCAAATGACCAGTGATGTTGAACATTTCTTTTTTTTGCTTTTTGAGACAGGGTCTCGCTTTGTAGTTCAGGCTGGCTCTGAGCTCACTATGGTGCCCAGGCAAGCCACCGCGAACTCAGCAATCCTCCTGTCTCTGCCTCCCGAGTGCTGGGATTACAGGTGTGAGCCACCACGTCCGGCATTGTGGTATGCGGTGTTGATTGTTGGTGGGCGTGTCTCCACACCCAGCATTATATGTGGTTACCGGGGATTGAACTCTGGACCTTGCGCTTGCGAGGCAGGTGCTGGAACCACTGAGCTAACCCTCCGGCCCTGAACATTTCTTCATATGCTTCTTGGCTACTTTGACTTCTGCCTCTGAGAAGTGTCTGTTCATTTCAGATGCCCATTGTTGAATTGGTTCTTTAAACTTAGGGAGGCTGATCTGTTTGAGTTCTTTATATATTGTAGATAATAGCCCTTTGTCTGATAAACAGCTAGTAAAGATTTTTTCCCATGCTGTTGCTTGTCTTTTAGCAGAGCCAATGACTTATTTTGCTGTGCAGAAGCTTTTCAGTAGGATGAGATCCCATTTGTTGATTCTTTCTGCTAGTTCTTGTGCTATAGAGATTTTATTCATAAAGTCTCTGCCTAAGCCAATGTCTCCAAGAGTTTTACCTAATCTGTTTTCCAGCAGGCTTATTGTTTCTGTTTTAATGTTTAAGTCTCGTATCCATTGTGAGTTTAGTTTTGTGCATGGTGAAAGAGGTAGGTCTAGCTTTAGCTTTTGGCAGGTCAAAGCCCAGGTTTTTCAGCACCATTTGTTAAAGAGGCTGTCTTTCCTCCATTGGGGATGTTTGGATCCTTTGTCAAAGATAAGGTGGCTTAGTGTATCCTGGGTTGTTTCTGAGTCTTCTAATCTATTCCACTGGTCCTCGGGTCTGTTACTTTGCCAGTACCACGCAGGTTTTTATCACAGCAGCTTTATAGTAAAGTTTTAAATTGGGGATTGTAATACCCCCTGCCATGTCGTGGTTGCTTAGAATTGCTTTTGCTATTCTAGGTTTCTTGTGTTTCCAGATGAATTTTTGTATTGTTTTCTTTAGCTCTGTGAAGTATATTTTTGGAATTTCAATTGGAATTGCATTGAATCTGTATAGTAGTTGTAGGAGTATAGCCACTTTGAAAATGTTGGTTCTCCTGACTCAGGAACAAGGGATATCTTTCCACTTTCTGGTTTCCTTTTCTATCTTAGTTTTCAGAGTCCTATAGTTTTCAGAGTAGAGGTCTTTCACTTCCTTTGTTAGGTTGATTCCTAGATATTTCCTTTTTCTGGGTGCTACTGTGAAAGGGATTGCCTCCCCAATTTCTCTTTCAGAGAGTCTGTTGTTTGTGTAGACAAAGGCTGTTGATTTTTGAGCAATGATCCTATATCCAGCAACACTACCAAATTTGGTAATTAAGTCTAGCAGTCTTTTGGTTGAGTTTTTAGGACCCTTTAGATAGAGTATCATATCATCAGCAAATAATGACAGTTTAACTTCTCCCTTTCATATCCTTATTCTTTTTATATTTTTGTCCTGCCTGATTGCTATGGCTAATGTTTCCAGCACTATATTGAACAAGAGTTGTGACAACAGGCATCCTTGTTTTGTTCCTGACCTTAGTGTAAAAGGTTTCAGTTTTTGCCCATTGAGTATGATGCTGGCTGTTGGTTTCTCATAAATAGCTTGTATTAAATTGAGATAAAGTCCACTGATTCCAATTATTTGTAGGGTTTTGATCATAAATGGGTATTGGATTTTGTCAAATGCTTTTTCTGCGTCTATTGAGATAATCATATGGTTTTCATCCTTGAGTCTGCTAATAGAGTGTATTACATTGATTGATTTACATATGTTGAACCAGCCTTGCATCCTTGGGATAAATCCAACTTGATCAAGGTGTATGATTTTCTTGATAACTCTCTGTATTCTGTTTGCCAGTATTTTATTAAGGATTTTTGCGTCAATGTTCATTAGAGAGATTGGTCTGTAGTTTTCTTTTTTGGTGGGATCTTTTCCTGCCTTTGGAATCAAGGTGATGGTTGCTTCAAGGAATGATTTGGGGAGTACTGCTTCCCTTTTGATTTCATTAAAGAGATTGAGAAGTACTGGTATTAACTCTTCTTTAAAAGTTTTGTAGAATTCAGCAGTGAAGCCATCAGGACCAGGGCTTTTCTTTGTTGGTAGGTTTTTTGTTACATTTTCAATTTCCCAGATTGATATCGGGTTGTTTAACATTTTTATATCCTTTTCATTCAGCTTTGGAAGTTCATATGAGTCTAGGAATCTATCCATTTCTTCTAGATTTTCCATCTTCTTGGAGTATAGATTTTCAAAGTATGTGTTTCTGATCCTTTGGACTTCCTCTGGGTCTGTGCTGATTTCCCCACTTTCATTCCTTATAGCATGGATTTGAGCCTTTTCCTTCCTTTGTTTGATAAGCTTGGCTAAGGGTCTGTCAATCTTATTTATTCTTTCAAAGAACCAACTGTTTGATTCATTGATTCTTTGTTTTGTTCTCTTTGTGTCCATTGCATTAATTTCTGCTCTGATCCTTATAATTTTGTCTCTAGTATGTGCTTTGGGTTTGTTTTGCTCCCCTTTTTCTAATTGTCTGAGGTTCATCATTATTGTTTATTTCAGTTCTATTTTCCGAGTGTAGGCATTCACTACTGTGAATTTCTCTCGTGCAACTGCTTTCATTGTGTCCCATAAATTCCTGTATGTTGTGCTGGGATTGTCATTTAGTTGTAGAAACTGTTTAATTTCTTCTTTAATTTCTTTTGTGGCTCACTGGTTGTTGAACAGAGTGTTGTTCAATTTCCATTTGTTTGTGAGGATCTTGGAATTTCTTTTGCTATTCAGCTCGAGTTTCAAGGCATTATGGTCTGATAGTATGCAGGGGATAACGTTGATTCCTTTGCATTTACTTAAGCCTGTTCTATGGACTAGAATGTGATCTGTTTTGGAGAATGATCCATGAGCAGCTGAGAAGAAGGTATATTCTTGCTTTGAAGGGTGAAAAATTCTGTAGGGATCTAATAAGTCCATTTGCTCAAAAGTTTGATTTAGCTCAAATATTTCCTTATTGATTCTTTGTCCAGCTGAAGTGTCAATTTGTGACAGTGGAGTATTAATATCCCCTACTACTATTGTATTCATGGTTAACTGGCTTTTCATGTCCAGTAATGTTTGTTTTATATAGTTGGGTGCATTAGAGTTCGGTACATAAATATTTATGATTGTTACTTCTTTCTTGGATAGTTCCCTGTAGGAGAATATAGTGACCTTCTTTATCTCTTTTTTGGGGTTTGGGTTTGAAATCTATTTTATCTACAGACAAGATAGCCACTCCTGCTTTTTGCAGTTTCCTGTGGCACGGAGGATTGTTTTCCAACCTTTTATTTTCAGTCTATGGGTTTCCTTCTGAATTAGGTGTGTTTCCTGTATTCAGCTGATTGTAGGATCTTGCTTCTTGATCCAGTCTGCTAGTCTGTGTCATTTAATTGGCCCATTGAGTCCATTGACAGTAAATGTTATGACTGATATGGACATATTCAGAGCTGCCATGTTTCCCTGTTCTTGGTTCTTTTCTTCTTTGCTTTCCCCCTTTTCTATTTAGTTTCTTGTTTGCCCCAATGAATTCACTCTCCTGGGTCTCATGGGTATGTAGTTTTCTGTGCTTTTTTCCAAGATGTTCTTTAGGATGTTTTGGAGTGCTGTTTTCATATTTGTGAAGTTTTTCAGGTGTTCTTTATCATGGAAGTTTCTTATTTCCCTGTCTATTCTGAAAGATAGCGTTGCGGGATACCACAGTCTAAGCTGGAGGTTGTTTTCCTGCAATGCTTGAAATACTTCTCTCCATTCTCTCCGTGCATTGAGTGTTTGTATTGAAAAGTCTGCTGTGATCCTAATGGGCTTCCTTTTGTAGGTGATTTTCTTCCTTTCTCTCACTGCTTTCAGTATTTCATTCTTTTGTTGTGCATCTGGAACCTTGATAATTTTATGTCTAGATGTAGATATTTTTATGTCACAGTGTTTTGGATTCCGATAGGCCTCATTTATCTGTATGTCTATTTCTTTCCCTGTGAAGTTTTGTGTTGTTATCTCTGATAATAGCTTTTTAAATGTCTTTTACACTGTCTTCTGCTTCCTCAGTGACTCCAACCAGTCTGATATAATTGTTCTTTGAGGCATCTAGAAGCTGTTGAATTGATTTCTTTGATCCCTTGCTCTTTTCCATAGATTATGTCTTTCCTGCTCATTGGCAGCTAAGCAGTCCTCTAGGTCTGAGATTTGGTTCTCTGCTTCATTCATCGTATTTCACAAGCTTTCATTCTCCTTCATCATTCCCTGGAGCTCTGCTTGAATCTGTTTAAAAGGTTCCATTGCTTCTGCTATCTTGGATTCTATCATCTCACTGATCTCTTCCTTAATGATGTCTTTCACTGTGGACAGTATCTCTGTTTTGATCTCAGAAATTAGTTCTGATTTCCTTTTTACTAGATCTGCTTTAGTTACCATCTCCAAGAGTCCTGGTGTTTGAGTTTCATTTTGCCCTATTTCCCTTTTCTCTGAATTTCCCTGTGGTGGTGATCTTTGTGCCTGTTTTTTTTGTGTATTTTCTCATTTCTACTCTATCATTATTACTAATGCTCTTCTTTGCGTAATGACAGGGCAATGTTTGTTGCAGGTCTCTTTCTATTATCTGGGGCCCTTCGGCTGTGGCACTTTTCTGGCGGGTCCTCCTTAAATGTGTAATGACCTTTGAGCGTTCTCAGTTCTGGTATATCATGGGAGGTATTTGAGCAGAACAATCATGTCATGTTTGTTACCATAATACAATAAATGCCAATATCAGTATTAAACACAGTAAATAAGATAAAAAGTTTAGTTAAATTCTATTCTGAAGATTCTGAGCTTATGAGTTACCTCTATGTCCATATGCCATAATTTAGAATTAATCAGCAATGTGTATGCAATATGTAGATCGTAAATGTACCCCCCTGAACCCTTTGGGGATAAGAGACCACTGGGGAATCAGGGAGGTAGGGAGACAGGAGGAGAATGAAATAGTTTTAGTAGATTTATGAATGTCACCTATACCCTAGAACCTCATATATGGCAGCGGGTAATAGAGGATTAAAGGGTGTATATAAAACAGTACCAACTGTATGCTGTAAGACCGTTGGAGACTTTGCACACCTTATAATAGTACAGAAGAAGAAATAGGGCAGCCTAAGAGTCTTTTACTTCTGGGTATTCCTTCTGACAGGAAGATAGGAGAGGGTGTGGGACAAGAGGTGAATAGAGGAATCTAGGAGTAGATAGCAAAATAGGAGCTAGATTCCTTTTTTTTTTTTTTTTAAATCTTGCCTGGTCTCTCAGCGTGGCTCCAGGAGCGCGCCTCCTGTGGAGGGATGCAGGAGATGGCTCCAGCTCTTCTCTATCCTCGGTCCACACAATGCATTTCCGGGGTGGGTTTGGGGCTGGCTGGAGGCCCTCAATCCTCCGTGGTGGGGATGGCACCCAGGTTCTGTACCTGACTCCTCACTGAACAGCTCCAGCATAGAGCGGGCCGGTGGCTGGGCTTCAGTCCTCTACTGCGGCGGGAAACTGAATGGCGCCCAAGGTAGCCGAGTCCGCGCCCCTCCGGGGTACAGTGGGCCGGTGGGTGGCCCTCAGTCCACCGCCGCTGGAAACGGAATGGCCTCTATTGGCAATTTTTAAGTAACCAAGAGCAAGGGTACACATTAGAACCCTTGGACTTATGTCTCCATTCTAACTGGAATTGTGTCCTCTGACCAACATTTCTAAAAGCCCCCACCCCTCTTTGTAGACTCTGATAATGACTATCTTTTCTACAAGGTAATTTATTCAAGATTCCATCTATAAATGAGATTATATGCTATTTGTCCTTCTATACTGTGATTATTTCCATCACCATGCTTTTTTTCACTTCAACAATGTTTTAACAAATGCTGAATAGTATTCTAGTGCATTTGTGCATGTGTGTGCTTATGTGAGAATGCACATGTTTACACCGTTTTCTTCATTCATCTGTTGGTAGATGTGGGTTCATTCCACATCTTGGCCCTTGTGAATAGTGTTGCAATGGACACAAGAATCCATGTATCTCTTTAGCATACATAGTTTACTTCCTTTACATGTATTCTTGGATTCCGGTATCACATGGCATTTCTATGTTTAAATGTGTAAGGAACTTCCATATTGTTTTCCATATGGCTGTACTAATTTACATTCCCACCAACAGTGAGCAAAGATTCCCTTTTCTCCATAGTCTAACACTACTTATCTTTAATCTTTGGGATAATGATCATTTTAACAAATACGAGCTAATATTTCATGGTGATTTAATTTGTACTTTTCTAATGGTCATGGTGTAGAATATTATTTTGTTCAAGTAATTGTCTATTTCCATGTCTTCTTTTGAGAAATGTCTTTTTAGAGTCTTAGCCCATTTCTATCAGGCTACTTTCTTGCTATTGAATTGAATTTGCTATATATTTTGAATATTAACTTCTTATCATATATATGGTTGACAAGTAATTTTCCCATCGCATAAATTGTTTCTTCATTCTATTGTTTTCTTAATTATGTAACAATGAAGTAGTATCTAAGGTAGATACAGTCCTCACCAGTGTTGTGCCTGGAATTTGAGGGTTAGGCTATTTGTCTGCTTTACTAGAAAACCAGTTTTAGTCTTTTGAATTGTATCACTTAGGAACCTTAGAAGCCACTGAACAATTTTATTTTTTTGTGATCTGCTTGTTCCCATACTTTCAAAAAAATGAAAATACCATCAAGAGTTAACACCATTGAGCCCCTGTAACAGCCAGGACCTTGGGGAAAAAAGCAAAAAAGAAAAAAAGTAAGAATAAAGGAAGGAAGGAAGGAAGGAAGGAAGGAAGGAAGGAAGGAAGGAAGGAAGGAAGGAAGGAAAGAAAGAAAGAAAGAAAGAAAGAAAGAAAGAAAGAAAGAAAGAAAGAAAGAAAGAAGAAGAAAGAAAGAGAAGAAAGAAAGAAAGAAAGAAAGAAAGAAAGAAAGAAAGAAAGAAAGAAAGAAAGAAAGAAAGAAACTAACTTTATTGAAAGACTAGGTACAGAAATGTGAGCAGGATCAAGGGGCAAGTAACACATTGTCATTGTCACTAGAGATGAACCATCCTGTGAGACATTACCAACCCCAAAGCTGATGGGGGTGGGGTGGGAGGAAGTAGTGTTCCTGCGGCCTAGTGGGACCAGATCCATGGAGTGAGGCTGCCACCAGACGTGCTCTCAGAAAGACACATGACTGCTAAAAGGAGGTAAAAGTGAAGGGAAAAATCTTTTCTCCTTCCATCTTGTAATCTCCTGTAGTAATTATTTTTTGTTGAACTAAATCAGAAGCAAGAAAGCAAAGGGTTTAGATGATGAGGTGCTTGGGGGAAGTGAGTATATAAAAAAGGGATAAAGCACATTTGCTATAGCAAAATGTCCCAGGGGTATAACATTAGCTCCTAGTGAGATGAATTTTCTCTCTCACTCTCACTTCTCAGTGCTATGAACTCTGAGAACTTCATCTCACTTATGGAACTAACTCTATCTCCAGGCCTATGATGCTGCACCTTAGCTGTGGAATATTGGGCTGCATCAGAGTTACTCACCTGCTGGAAGCACGGGCCTAAGTCCTAGTTTATCTCATCATCATCTCAAAGTGAATATATAAATATTGGGAGTCATTTAAAAAGTTGCTCTTTTGATCCAAACTTTCTGTTACTCATTATTGTGACTCATGTGTCTGTGGTTGTCGCTTCTGGCTACCTTCCATTCATTTTGGGGTCTGGCTTTGACATCACCTCCTCTAGGTGGGTGACTGTCCCCTCTGTAAATTCTTCAGTTCTTTATAATTCTCTGTTTACCAATTATTGTACTGTTCCAAGTTGTCTTTTTCTGCACTATCTTCTTCCCTCGGTGTAAAGCTGGTAGACACAGCAATGCTCCACGAGTTTGCAGACTACATGATGTGCAGCTGGCACTTGAAAGGTCTTTACTGAGCTAGTGAGTACAGAAACATGTGAATGAATGCGGGCTTTTCTGTAATTTTGCTTCACGGAGGTACACATGAATTTAACTGTGTGATGTTTCTATGCTCTTGGACACATTGTGATTTTTCTAGGATTTACCTTTAAAATTAGAAAGGTCGTTCACTATCTTTAGTATCTTTTCAAGCAATAATAGCCATGTTTTGTGAAAAATAACAAAGATGATCACACTTCTTCCTGCTTCCTTCCTTTTTTCCTTGCTTCCTTCTTTGTTTCAATTTTCATTTGTAGAGCTCAGATTAAACCCAGAGCCTTTGTAACTAGAACTACATCCTCAGCTTACCTCCTGTTTTAATTTTTTTCACAAGACAGAGTTTTGCTATTTAGTTCAGTTATTCAGAGGGGGCTTAAATCTGAAATCTTCTAGCCTCAGCCTCACAGAGTTCTGGAATTACTGGCATGCATCACCATGTCCCATTTATTGATTTCTTTTGGTATAACAAAGTTAGGGATGCATTTTAAAAATTAATGTTAGAACAGAGTGCTTTTATTTCCCAGATCAACTTTGTCTTGATGTTGGTATTGAGTTTGAGGAACTTTTATCATCATGCCTTACCATACATTTTATCTTATCACTCTGATACCCCTAAACAATTTTACCATGTAATACTAAAAGTCAGGAGAGTATGCAAAAAATACAGAGGACCAAGGGTCCACACAGCAGGTCAAGGTAATAATGGTTCTCTGTGTGGCTTGAAATGAAGAGCAGGATCCCCCATTTGATTACACATGGATTTGAATATACAGGAGTCACAGGTCTCTTAAGAGCTGGCTGATATTGAGCAATACCATCTCTTCTTTTTCAGTTCTTTACATATAAAATGAAAATCACAATTCTCAGAAATTCTGGAAATATTAACTGAGATATGAAATTTGAAAGACTCAGTACTAACTAAAGATTAAAAAAAATGATAACTACTGGTACTATTATGAACAGATAATTACCTGCTCACATACTTATAAGTAACAAAATTGTGAGTTATTCAGTTATCCTGATGACATTAAGTAACATGTTCCCAATGTTCATTTTATTGTCATTAGAGTTTGTAGGCTTATACCCTCTAGTAAAAATAACAGTGCTTTACCATGAAGGCTGCCAATTATATGTTTGAAAGTTTTAATTCCCTCATTCAATTCCATTCCAGCATACAAAGGAAATGAGATATTACGCAAAAATAAATCTCCTGGACCAACTATTTCTTAGGTATAGCTCAGCACTGGCTTTAATTCTTTTAAAATGGTCAAAATACTTTTCTAATTTTTGTTAGCCTTTAGCCTTACATAATAATTGCCGGTAACTTGATGAACTAATTAGCTAATTTGTATGCCTTCTCTGGACATGTGTTATTCAGATGTGGCAATCTGGATATCTAGAAGTTTTTTTTCTAAGTATTCTGCCTCTGGCACCAAGCTAGTTCAACAAGAACTTAATTATTTTGCAGTTTTCCCCCAATTTTATTCAGTATCGCTTAGGAAATATTTTGAAAACAAGTTCTGCATAAATTAATGAAATAAGAAAAATGTTTTTTGACTAAGAAAAAGTTTTTTAAAAAAAGTATTTTAGTATAATTAACGAGCATTCATTATGCAAGGGAAGTGTCAGGAGCAGGGGCAGAGCCATGATGCCCATGGAAAGAATCTCTATTTCCCATCGAATGTGACTATGGCAGCTATTGGTTTGCAGCATAGCGTTTCTACTCAGTCTACCAGGAGTCACATTTTTTAATTAAGATGGTCAAAAACCATGGATCAAAATGCACACGAAAAAGTAAAGGACAAACTGAATAAATATTAGTTGAATGACCTGTCCTAAACAAGGGAGACTCCTTTTTCTTCAGGGAGATACTTTCATATATATATATATATATATATATATATATATATATATATATATATATATATATATATATTCAAAATAGCATAGTACAAAGAATGAGAGGATACGCATAACAAATGGAGGAATTCAGTTTTACTTAATCTTTACTATATTTTAGGGATTATTCTAGGTCATCTCCATGTACACTGTCAGCTAATCTTGCAACATTCTTTGATAGTCACTGTTAACTACCCATGTTTTACAAATACAGAAATAGAGACAAGTTAAATAATTTTTCAAGTCACTAGTCAGTGTTAAAGACACTATTCAAATCCAGACAGAGCTCCTAAAAGCCACAGTTAAAAACAATATTATAAAGTGGAACCAGAAAAAATTGAGGGAATTTTCACTTTTGCCCCTTTAGGATCCTCATTTGTAAAGTGTGGAGAATTACAAAGCCTACTGCATAAGGGCATCTTGACATTAACCAAGACAATATCTGTAAAGCATTTCACCTATTGCATCATTATAATAGGCTGAGGTCTATCTCTCAGTCATAGGGAATTCCCACAAGCACTTGTCTGAATGGTCTTCCCAACTGGGGAGCACCTGTCCCCCACAGCCAGAGACCCTTCCTCCTGATGGGTAGTAGAGTCCAGTTGAACATGCACCAGACTTCAGGAACAGTGGAGGGGTCAGTGTTGTCCCAGGCAGATGTTTATTTAGATGAACACTCACTCAGACCTAGCTGTCATTGGCCTGCCAACTCCAATTCACCATTTGAAATGTGTTGTAGACGGCTCAGTACAAAATGTAGTTCTAAAGTGTTCTGGAAGCTTTTCTCACTTTTGAATTGGAGGATTTCAGGAAGAATTTACAGATGCTATTGAAATTCTCACATCAAATCTGGTTTTTCCCAACATTAATTTTCACATGAACAAACTATTTTTTAGAACAGTGCAGTATATAAAAAGATCAATAAATGAATTTGTTCTTCCTTGGGGAATAATTACTCCTAAGTATAGAGCAGAATGCTTGAAAACAGATATAAACAAGTAAAACTTCTCAAACCACCAGAATTGTCACTTTTCAAAGTAAAGTCTGTTTATGTGCTAAAGCTCTATAAAATCATTAATCTGAAGGAAATATAGTCACTAATTTTTTATATTATATCAGGAGAGTTACAAAATCTACCATCAGGATTTGAAGTAATTTTAAAATTCAGCAAAGAAAAAAACTTGCAAAATTATGCCATGGGTGATTATTTTGAGAACTCAAGAAAAAATTTAAATTATCTGACATAAAAATCCAACTAAAAGAGACCAGATGTTTAAGAAAACCAAAAAAAAGTACATAACGTCACTCTAAACATTCTACCAGCTGGTGTCCTACAATTACCCAAAAGTATACCCTCTTCTATAAACTGGAAATGTAATAGTCTGTTCACACCGTGATCTTTATATCTGTAATTTGCATATAGTGGTATTTTTAGTCTCTTGGTATCAAAGTAAAAATGCACAATCAGCTCTTAGATCTGACAGTCTGCACTCACACAGGCATGAGCACACGTGGGCACAAACACACACACTTTCTCTTCCTTTAAAATGAACAGTCTTATTATGATTGAATTGTAATTATTAAAATGCTATCATATATAGGTTCACTGTATCAGCTGGAAAAATTGCCACACTGGCTAGTTTTAGAGTTAACATTTTTGATAATACTAGTAATTATTGTAGTAGGCTGCAAACTAGCATCCAGAAATGTCCTTGCTCTAATCCCTGGAACTGTAAATGTTTTACCTTGTACAACAAAGGGACTTTCATGCTTGTGATTCAAACAAGTGCCTTGGGTTGAGGGGATTGCCCCTTGTTATTCAGGTGGCTAAATGTAGTCCCAGTGGCCCTTAGCAGCAGGGGACGGAAGGATCATGGTGGGAAAGCACAATGACCATGCAGGGAGATGCCAGAGAACTTGAAGGGGCTGTGCTGTTGACTTTGAAGACGGGGGTGAGGGGAGACTGATGCCAAGAAAGCAACATAGAAGCAACACCTCCGGGAGGTGCCACAGGTGAGCAAATACATTCTCCCCTCAGGCTTCTAGAAGGAACCAGCTCTGCTGACACTTTGATGGTGGCCCAGTGAGGATCAGTTTTGGACTTCTGACACCTAACATTGGGAGGACAAGTTTGGGTCCCTTGCAAAAATTTGTTCAAATAACCACAGGAAGCTTCTACATTCCTGATGGGTAACTATTACTGCTTGCTGACCCTGAACAGAGCAGAACAGAGGATGAGCAGCATCCTGCTGCTCCTCGTTGGATTTTACCTAATAGCTCAAATGTAATCCAAGAAGTGGGAGATGAGATCTAGTTTATCGCTTCATTTCCTTTTAAAGGTCATGGTTTTGATGTTACATCAGAAAACTTTGCAAAAGTCAAGAGCATGAAAATTTTCTTCTTTTCTAAGGAATTTTTGTAGATAAATCTGGAACACATAGATCTGTCATCCTCTTTGCAATGCCTTGTGGATAGGGAGGGAGAAGCATGGGTCTAAATTATTCTTTCTGTAGTGGCTAAGTAATTATCCCAGCTCCTTTTGTTGCAGAGATTATTGATTTCCTAATAAATTGCTTTGTCACTGTTGATCCTACTACGAAAAATGCTATTCATAAGTATAAGGGATTCTCAGCTCTATTTTATTAATCCATATGTCCGTCTTTATGCCAGTACCACACTGTTTTGAAAATTACAGCTCTATAGTAGACTGTAAAATTTAAAACTCCTTTCTACTTTCTCAAAAAATGAGTTTTTCTATTTTGGTTCCTTGTAATTCTACATAAATTTTAGTTTGGGTTTCTCATACTCAGGCACTTTTAAAGGTTCTATGGTGACTCAATTTAGGGGAGAATTATTTTTTTTTTCTTGAACCTGGTGTACCCAAAGTTTGGATAGATATATGTGTAGTCATGTAATTATACTTTATACTTGGTATCTGTTGGGTCTTATTATTGGTAATACAAACATGTATTATATTTTCTTGGAAGAAAGTTTAGACTTCCTATTACTGACTCACCCTGCGTCAGTCACACAGCGATTTGGCAGAAGTACCTATTCATTTTGCCTTTTGCTTTCCCAGCTGGCACTGTTCCTGTGTCCACTCAGGACTGTTCAGCCTTGCAGTGGCCCCATTCCAACGCAGCCCTTCTCTCCCTTTGGCATCATGCCCCATTCACCTTCAGATTCTTCAGCCTCTTCCTGAGCAAATGGTGTGGTTCCAAGTCCAGTGACCACAAATCTCTCTATTGTGCTCTGAACTTTTGCCTTACATAGTCCGCACTTATGGGACAGAGGGTCAGATCTCAGCTGTCTCTCCTGTTCTGATCACACCACATAGGAACTGTGCTATGATAGGTTGGTTATATACCAGCTCCTCACCCCCAACGTAAGGATATTGATACTTTCTTTTCAACATCAACCTCCCATTTTCTACTTGAAAATCAAGTAGATAAAATGCAAGGAAGTTCATTAAAAGCAGCAGTGTATGTTAGTATGAATAGTACATGCATTTGGCATTTAAAACCCACATAAACAAGTACATATACATTTTATTATCAAGCAAATTATGTTATGTCAGAGTTTTCTGTGGCATTTAACATAAAGGACTTAAAATGAGCTTTAACTTTTAGTTGAAATAAAATCTGTAAAGCGGCTAGAAATAGTCACGTTGATTCCTTGTAAGTTTGAAGAAGACAAAATTTATCAGGATTGCCAAATAAAAACTTCAAGTAACTAGAAATCTACCATAAACAGAATTAGACTTTTAAAACATGATCCAAAATCAGGTTAAAAAAGAAGGTATTCTTGGGCCAGAGATTTAGCTCAGTGGTTCCGGCGCCTGCCTCGCAAGGGCAAGGTCCTGAGTTCGATCTCCCGTAACCACATACAATGCTGAGCGTGGAGACTCACGCCCACCAGCCATCAATACCACACACCACAGTGCTGGGCGTGGTGGCTCACGCCTGTAATCCCAACACTCGGGAGGCAGAGACAGGAGGATTGCTGAGTTCGAAGCTTGCCTGGGCTACATAATGAGCTCAGGGCTAGCCTGAACTACAAAGCGAGACCCTGTCTCAAAAAAAAAAAAAAAAAAAAAAAGGTATTCTTTCCCAGATGCAGAAGTCTGTACTGTCCTCCTCAGGACTTCCCAAGTTAGGGCAGAGGTGCTGAAGGGAGAATGACTTTCCTACCTCCTCCATTAAGTTAACAGTCAAAATTGGATTGAATTTCCTGTAGTTTATAACAAAAAATGAGCTAGAGATGAAGTCCAGTCCCCCCAAATAATAGATCTCCCCTGATGAGCTCTCACTCAAATGTGCTCTCAATTCTGAATTTCTTCCTTTTAAGCATATTAATCATAAAATTGGCACTGCTAGAACAAAACATTTTTAGGATGTGAGTAGCTCATATAGGAAACCATGTCCTTTGAAAAGTCCTCTGATCTACAGAGTTCTATCACATTCTATCAAACATTGTGCTCGCTTCAGCAGCGCATATACATTCTATCAAACATGACATCTAGACTTCTTTCTAAGTTACTTGCTTAACCATGATTATTTTAAACATTAAAAAAAGTGATCTAAGAAAAGAAAAAATGTGGTGGTAATAAAAAAAGGAAACATATTTTATGTATTTAGGGGGTAGGGAGTTGTTGGGTGGGTAGGGGAATAGGAAAAAAATGAGAATTAAATCGTGTCATATACTGGTACAAATTCCCAATATTGAGTGTGATCATGATGTGTATATGAAATATACCAATAAAGATGAATTTTTAGAAAGTGAACTAATGATTTGAATGTGTAAGGAGAAACCTTCCTTTTACTCAATATGAGAATTCCCATGTTATTTCAATTATTTAAAAATTAAAATGACTGCAGAGGCCTTTGAGGTATGGCCAAGAAACTAAACAGAAGTAATTTATGAGTGAGGAATGAAAAATTTTGAATGTTAAATAATGAAAGAACATGAAATTAGAAGCAAAAATGTAGAATACTTAAACATTTCCAAAATGACAGAAAGTCATCCCTAGAGAAAAGTGTGCAAATTAAGCCTTGGCTGGATTTCATTCTTCCAGTGCTTGATGTAAAATTTTAAAACTTATTTCAGTTGAAAAAAATGAAATCTATATTTATTTAGTGTGTCCTGAAGAATATGTTGCAAAGCTTTAGCTTGAAAGATTGACTTTATCTTTAACTCCCAGACTCATTCTCAGACTTGAGTTTCTATTTCGTTTCCTGTAATCTTTCACCCTCTCCTCTTTCCTTCACTGTGTTCAGATGTGGAGTCACTGTGCAGCTGGGGTTGTCATTTTTACATGTGGCTTCTAATAAATGTTGCTTAATGTCAAGGCTGATACACCAAGGACTTTTTTTTTCTTTTGATGATTCCAGTGTCTCAGGGAAAGAACAACAGTGTAGTTACAGCAATCATTTGTCCTCTTCTCTTGGTCACCAGTTTTATCTGAAGCAGTAAAATGGGTCTAGTCCCTGCTCTGGGTATGTCTGGCAGACTCTCAGGCCCATGAGATGTAAGCACGAACTGTCTTTAGAAACCAGCCATGCGTGGAGAGGTACAGGAAGGATATATGACATGAGCTTCTTTGTGTGCTGCTTGCTTTGTGCTTACAGCAGACAGAGAAGTTCACTTTGAGTTCGAGCACATTGGAACTAATGGTTTATAATTGCAGGAAATTTATCCTATGGCTGGAGACTCTGAAAGACACACCACAATTCTAATATGAAACAATGCAAAGACGTGCTGTTTGGAAAAGATAGCAAATGTGAGTGGATGGGAGAAAGCCTAATTTCAGTTTGACTGGATCATTGGGGAAGAGTTTACAGCAATGCCATTTTGCCTAAAGTTGGATGGCAGGTGTGTTTTGGTAAATAGCAAAGGAAGAGCAAGACTTTCTGTCAGAAAGACAACACGAGAAAAGAGGAAGCATATGCTGGATTCTAAAATGTAGTCAGACTCACTGGCTGATAGATTCAGCAGGATGAGAATGGAACATATCACTTACCAGAGGGCTTGGACTTTGAATGTCATGCACAGTGCTTTGAGCTGTTTTCTGCAGGCAAGGAGAGCTACTGAGCCTTCAGCCCTTTTTCTTGTGCTTCTCCTCCTTTTAATTCCTGCAACAACTACTGAAACAAGTTCCTTGATCGCAGCTGAAAGACACTGTGTACTCGCTGCCATATACTGTTTTAAGCATCTTACATTTATCCATTTTGAATCATTGTCATAACTCTGCATTTAGATTCTATTAATATCCTCAATTTGTACATGAAACATATGAGACACAGATATTACCCACTATTGTATGATAGAACATGATAATTAGCACTCAAAGGCAGACAGTTCATCTGTGATTCCATGGTCAGATATTTATTGTTGCTCTGTTATGTCTCCAGTGAAAACTTGAAAAAATCATGTATGGCTGAGACCCAGCAAGCAGAGAGGAACGCAATGGCCCATTACGTTTGCAGGTATCTGGTCCTGGCTCTGGGCACCTACCAATGAGAGGTTTTGTCCAATCGGCAGTGTACCCCGGGCTGCCACAATGCTGAAGCTGCCAGCAGAAGATGCCTTCCCTCTGTTCTCTCAGGAGATTGCCCACTGCACAGACTGGAAGGAGGAATTTCACAGAGCAACCCAGGCAGAGGCTCCAGAGAGGTTATGTGAATGATATAGCATAGGATTAAGTCAGCTACAGCTACTCGATTCCCTACTTCTTCAGCTACTTTAAAAACTGCAAGTATTCTCTAGCCATACAGAGTAAAACATCAAATAAACTAAGTGACTGGGTCCAAATTATGTTACTCAATAGTGGAAAAAGCAGTAAAATAATGAGTGAAGATTCTTTGTTTTAAAACACCAGCTTTCTTCACTTAACCACTCATTTAAGTGCATGAGAGATAAAGGTAGGAAAACAGACAAGATGTCACTAAAGTACTATAACAGGCTTTTACAATAACAATGGGGGAAGTCAGCTAAGAGTAAACCTCCAGGAAGTGTTTGGCCTATTCAAAACTACTAAGAGCCAGGTATTCTTTCATTACAAAGGTAAGAAATTTCAAAACATGAGATTTGACTGCCTAGATGACCTCCTTAAATAAAAACTGTTAGTGATTAGAGACTCTGCAGATGTTATAAACAGATTACCCACTTCAATTATTTGAAATCTGTCTACAGTTTTTTTATTGTACAAAAACTGAAGATTCAGCTAAGTAATATGCTTCCTGTATTTCTTGAACTCTTTGTGAATTACCTAACACTAGTCTCATTCACCCTCCTAAGTATACTAAGGGATTGCCAATATTTTGAGGTATTTCATTCATTTAGTCAATACTTTAAAGGTGTTTACGAAGGATGAGATATATAATTGGGTGCTGTGAAGTACAAATGGCTAGAATGCAATATATGCTCCACATAACAAGGCTGGCCACATCCACAAATACTATAGCTACCAGTATCTTACACTCTCTCATACCTCAAACCTGTTAATTTCACAATAAATGGTCCTGGAACCTTCCATTCTTCTTTTCATGCAAGCTATGTAGCATACATCTTTCTTCTCTTTACCTTAGCCCCCTTATCCAGTCCTTCATAATATTCTTTTGCTGTTACTTCTCAAATTGCTCCCAGTTCTACCTCTCTTCATTTTCATCAACACAGTCACCACTTGAATTCAAGACACATCCACTTGTTAGACTACTTCAACTCATCTGTTGCATCTTCTATCATTATTAATTATAATTAAATTGATATCCTGTACTCATTGATCTTTGTGAACTGCAAATCAGACTCAGAATATTTCGCCTTCCTCAATAGAATATTTCAATTGATGGATTCATGATGAACCTTAAAAATCATAACATGGCCTGAATCCCCTAATAGATTTGTATTTTGCCCATCTAATTCAAGGTCACCTCTCACTATGTGTCAGTCATGTCACTTTCTTTCAGTCTTCCAAGTGCTCCAAGCTCAGTTCTGCCGCTAGACCTTTGCATATGGGGTGTGCTCTCAGCCTAAGCTACT
This sequence comes from Thryonomys swinderianus, assembly GCA_004025085.1. NCBI lineage: Eukaryota > Metazoa > Chordata > Mammalia > Rodentia > Thryonomyidae > Thryonomys > Thryonomys swinderianus. The sequence goes on along the minus strand of PVIC010020774.1, from coordinate 178 downwards.
CTGTCCTCACTCCAGCCTTACTTTTATCAGCTTCGAGATCTCATATCTGTCTTCTTTACTGTAAATCACATAAAAGAAACATTACCTTTTTTGGTTTAACTATCACCAGAAGGGTAGCTGACACATACATATGTTCTTTAAGTATCTAGAGGAAAAATAAATAAATGGATAAATGTAA
>PVIC010020773.1:0-29113 GCA_004025085.1 Thryonomys swinderianus | reverse complement strand
TGAGCTAACCCTCCGGCCCACGAGCTACAAGTATTCTTGAAAGGAAAAGGCACATGACCTCTCATGTTTACAAAGAAAAGAAATTCCCTGACAGCTGTATGGAACGTACAACAGAACCTGTGCAAATCTGGAGAGGAGAAAGAATGTCTCATGAGTAACAATTCAAATCTTGGAAATAACCCAAATGCTCATCAACTGAAGACTGGATAAAGAAGATGTGGTTTTCTAGAAAGTGGAGTATTAGTCTTTCTTTAAAAATGATCAGTTTGAGTCATTTATGCTCAAATGGACATCCCTTCAGGACATACTCATAAATGAACTAAATAGGCCCCTGATGGGTAAATAATTTTATCTGTTCTCTGGTATGAGAAGCTGAAGATGTTAGTGAGCTCTAGAAAGTATGATGGATATTAGAAATAGAAAATATTCAAAGGGAAAAGTGGTGAAGAGGTGAGTAATGAAGGGTAAAGAAAAAAATGTGATAGTAATAACAAAAGGAAACAAAGCTTATGTATTTAGGGGAGGGGGTGGGTAGGGGAATGAAAAAAAATGAGAATTAAATTGTGTCATATACTAGGACAAATTCCTAATATTGCATGTGATCGTGATGTGTGTATACAATGTGCCCATAAAGAAATGGAGCAAGGAAAAAAAGTAGATCTGATAGTTTACATACTGAAAGAGTAGTCAATCAGATCACGTTAGGAGGGCATTCATAGCTCTCTCACAGCCTAAATTAAGTATTAACAAGCAAAATAGGCAGATTGTTATTAACCCTAAAAATACTAAGTAGCCATCAAAAACAACAACTCTAAGCATGACATGGAAAGTTGCGCTTAAATTTTAGTTAAATTCATGAAATATATTCAGTGGATATTGAACTAGAAATTGGGATACAAGGGTATTGGCAGTAAAACCGAGGGCGGGAAAAATGCAAAATTCGAGGGGACTCATTTACTTTAGGAAATAAAGAGATTGAGAGAAGTTGTGACAAGCTTGATATTCTCGATTACACGTCTTATAGTGAAACTGATTTTAAACAAAAATATGGGTTAAAATAAATATATTTTAACACTTTTTCCCCTGTAATTTTTACTTTTAACCATAAAGAAAAGTGAGTTCTAAACTAGGAGAGGGGGGTGAAATATTCATGTCAGCACATTTTCTTGACTGTCTTATAATTATTGTCCCAGCACCTTGGTGTGGACCAACGTTTGTCTGAAATAAGCCAAAGAAAAGAGATTTATATTTGGCTCACTTGACACAGACCACTTATCTCACTCAGGTTTTGGCTAAATATACTTGCTTTTCAGAAGGAAAAGTGTAAGAAAGGGCATAGGTCTTACAGTTCCTAAACCAAAATATGGATGCAATTTAATCTATTGCTAATTTTTAACTTGAAATTCAAGTAGAGGAGTGCTATTCATATTAATTTCCTTGGGATTACTCTACTACTTGCCCTAATTGAAATGACTAAAGTTTCTATTTCTATTTCTGGTTTCAGACAATTTTTATCTCATTGAATATTAAATAATACTTCTATGAGGTTAGACAAAGCATATACAAAACCGCACAATCTGGAAATATTGCTTTATCACACAACATGAAAATTTATACCTTTTCATATTTCCAGTATTTTTATATGTTTCTTCATTTTAACCCCTCTTTTATTCCTGCTTTTCACATATTTTCCTTTAGAAAAGGCTTTTCTTTGTTCTGTCTAGTAATGCCTTATACTCAGCATGTTGCATATAAACAACTGCCAAAGTTAACCTCATCATTTTAAGAAGGGAGAGTGAGTCACGTAATGAATTTATGTCTGTATCTCTGGTACCAAATGGATCTAAAGTGACATCTCAAGGCCTGTTAATGACATTGTCTTATGTAAGGGAATCTGGTAATGGGATCATACCAAATCCAATTATTTAGAGATAATGTTAACACAAATTAAATTAATTAACATTCAATTTGCCCTTCACAAGCCAAAAAAAAAAAAAGAGTTAGTCAAGAAGATGTACCAACAGTACTGATGAAATATGTTTAGGATCACAGTTTAGAACATGAAAATTGAAAAGTTGACGGAACAAAAGGGGCTGTTTGTTTGAAAAGGCATTTGAAAGAAAGTGATTTTTCAAGTCCATCAACAACTGATCTTCCTCAGTCACCTGAGGCCGCATTAGCCAGGGCACTCTTCTAGAAATTACATGTTCTATTTCTATTTTCTGAAGAGCTCTTACTCTATTTTTAATTTGTTTTTCTTTCAAAAGTACTAAAAAGTCACACCTTTTATGCAGAATTCCTAGCTGTTGTTTATAATGTAGTCATCAATTTCCATATATAACTACACTCTTACAGATGTAATTACATTTGTTTTTCACAATCGCTTTGTGCTGTTAATGGAAATGCACATCTCACACTAGTCCTGTGACCTTTCTGTGAGAAATATTTTAGTAAAACTTTCTTTAAATAGTTACACTGTACAGAAATGAGGGAAAAATAAGGTAGAGATAACACATTATTATGAATCAGAGACAGTTGCTAAATAAATAATTTTATTTCAAATGTATATCAAAATGAAAATGTAGTATAATGGACTTGATTGCTACTCAGTGTTAAATAACGCTCTCTGTATTTTCCTCTCACTGCATTTACCTATCATGGTATTTGTCTGTGTCTTGCGGTCATGATACCAAATAGCAAGGGGAAATCTGGACTATTTTCTTCAAATTGCTTCATAAAATTTTGTCAGAAAGCACTATTCATTTTCCACATCACTTGCAGGGACTGGTGTGCACCAGACACTCATCTAAGTGCAGAAGCCTAGAAACAGCACTGCGGACAAGGGCTTATTCTTAAAGATCTGACTTACATTCACTTTAGTGGAGAAATAGATAATCAGACACCTAAATATGCAATAGCAAAACAATTCAATAGTTGAGCAAAATATTTTGTGGTAGAGACTAGCTTTATAGAAACAAAAGATAATATGATAGAAAATTAAATTAAAACCAAAATGGCACCTAGGATCTAAGCTTTTTAAAATCCGGGGCTAGGGAAACAGCGAATCTAAGACCTTGTAGTAGCCATCAAGTTTTTCCCAGTTTTCACCTCCCTTTTTATAAATATACCACCTTACTCTGCTTATGTCTGTGGTATATTAGGGCACAGCTACTGAAGACATTTTACAAGCGGGGAGATGGGGCCTCATGAACTGAGCAGTCACAGATTATTAATGGAAATAAATTCAATTTCCAGTTCAAGTTCTCTTAAGAAGATAGATAGCTGGGGCCGGAGGGTTAGCTCAGTGGTTCCGGAGCCTGCCTCGCAAGCACAAGGACCTGAGTTCGATCCCGGGTAACCACATATAATACTGGGCGTGGAGACTCACACCCACCAACAATCAACACCGCATACCACAATGCCGGGCGTGGTGGCTCACGCCTGTCATCCCAGCACTTGGGAGGCAGAGACAGGAGGATTGCTGAGCTCGCGGGGGCTTGCCTGGGCACCATAGTGAGTTCAGGGCCAGCCTGAACTACAAAGCAAGACCCTGTCTCAAAAAAAAAAAAAAGAAGATAGCTGATACTTAGGATCTCTCAGTCTTATGATCATGTGAAGGCCATATTTGCTTGACAGATACCATACTTTTCCAGTTTTTGCATGAACTACCAATCTGCAGTGTGATATTGTCACACTGTTGAACAGTGGCAATAGGAGTCATTTACAGCTGCAATCAACCACTGGATTGCAACTATGAACAGCCAGTCCAACACACGGACTGTGGTACTAAATGATGAGACTTGGCAGGTTAAATACATTAAACAGTTTTCACTCACAATATCTTCACCCACCGATGAATTTATTGGGAAATTACTGCATATTGAGTCCAAGAAGATATGTACATTTATATATGTATATGACACAATTTAATTCTCATTTTTTCCTATTCCCCAACCACCCCACAATACCCCACCCTCTATACACATAAGCTTTTTTACACTTTATTTTTTATTACCAGCATATTTTTTCTTCCATTTGGTACTTATACCTACACCCCATTTCCTTTTGAATATTTTCTATTTCACAGTATCTACCATATATCCTAGAGCTCATTTACGTCTTTTCAGTTTCTCCTACCAGATGTTTACAGATTTGTGACCTATTTATGTCATGAGTGTGTCCTGAAGGTACATCCATTTGAATATAAATGACTCAAGTTTATTATTCTTTATGGCAGAGTAATACAACATTTTATAGAAAAAGCAAATCTTCTTTAACCAGTTTCCAGTTGATGAGCATTTGAGTTGTTTCCAAGATTTAGCTATCATAAACTGAGCTGCTATGAAGATGGGTGCACATATGGCACTGTGATGGGAATTTTTCAATTCTTTTGTGTGCATACCTTGCGAGGGACTAGGATCTCCAATCCAAATCTTTGAGGAATCTTCACACTGATCTCCAAAGTGATTGTACCAATCTACATTCCCATCAAGAGTAGACAAGGGTTCCTTTCACCCCACAGACTTGCCAACATTTGTTGCTGCCTAATTTAGAAATAGCAACCATTCTTTGTGTAGTGAGATGAAATCTCAATGTTTTTTTTCATCTGCATCGCTCAAATGATCAGTGATGTTGAGCATTTCTTCATGTACTTCTTAGCTGCTTTTACTTCTTCCTCTGAAAAGTGTCTGTTCATCAAATGCCCATAGTTGAATTGAGTCCTTAAATTGGGGGGGGGGCAGATTTTTTTAAGCTAATGATATATTCTAGATAGTAGCCCTTTGTCTGAGAAAATGCTGGTAAAAATTTTTTCCCCATGTTGTTGGTTGTCTTTTAGCTGTGCCAGAAGTTTTTTAATAGAATGAAATCTTATTTGTTGATTTCTTTTGCTAGTTCTCATGCTATAGAGGTTTTGTTCATGAAGTCTCTCCCTAAGCCAATCTCTCCAAGAGTTTAGTGTTTCTGTTTTAATATTTAGGCCTCTAATCCACTTTGATTTTAGTTTATTACATGTTGAAAGAGCTAGATCTAGCTTTAGTCTTTGAAAAGTTAAAGCCTAGTTTTTGCAGCACCATTTGTTAAAGTCTGTCTTTTCTCCATTGAGGATATTTGGCTCCTTTGTCAAAGATGAGGTGGTTTAGTGTATATGGAGTTGATTCTGGATCTTCTAATCTATTCCATTGGTTCTTAGGCCTGTTTCACCACTACCATACCTTTTTTTTTTTGACAGGTTCTCGCTTTGTAGTTCAGGCTGACTCTGAGCTCACTATGTAGTCCAGGCAAGCCTCGAACTCAGCAATCCTCCTGTCTCTGCCTCCTGAGTGTTGGGATTACAGGCGTGAGCCACCACACCCGGCTACCATACCGTTTTTATCACAGTGGCTTTGTAGTAAAGTTTCAAGTTGGGGATTGTGATACCCCCAACCATGTCCTTGTTGCCTAAAATTGCTTTTGCCATTCTAGGTCTCTTGTGGTTCCAGATAAATTTTGGATTATTTTCTCTAGATATGTGAAATATACTGTTGAGATTTAAATCAGTATTGGCTTGAATCTATACAATATTTGTGGGTATATAGCTATTTTGATAATACTAGTTCTTCCTCTTCGGGAATAATGAATGTCTTTCATTTTCTGATATCCTTTTCAATCCTTTTTTAGAATGTTGTAGTTATCAGAGTATATGCCTTTCACCTTCTTTGTTTGATTGATTTCTAGATATTTCACTTTTTTGGATGTTATTGTGAAAGTTTTTTTTTTTTCTTAAGACAGTTTCTAGTTTTGTAGTTCAAGCTGACCCTGAGCTCATTACATAGCCCAGGCAAGCCTTGAACTCAACAATATCCCTGCCTCTGCTGGGATTACAAGTGTGAGCCACTATGCCCAACACTGTGGTGTGTAGTAACAGGGATCAAACTCAGGATTTTGATTTTACTGGGCAGACCCCAGAACTGAGCTAAATACCCAGGCGAGATACAAAGTCATTTAATAGTGAAAGATTATCTATACATTTTCTGTATCATAATATACACCTCAGATATTTTAATTTTAAGAGCAATGTATAAATGTGACCAGTACAATACAGTCTTATTATAGCCCCACTGAGATGTAACACTTTTGTACTTAAGCGATACTAAACTTTTTCAGTACACCAGTGTTAAAAAAAAAAAAAGTTGAAAAGTCATGGAACTTGGCATTTTATATGTGTTACAAATAATTCTTTATAATATCAATAGTACTTATTTTGTTTCATTTTTCTAAAACTGTGATTTGACCTGATTGCTAATTTTTCTTAGTAATCTGCCTTATTTCCTTTCATTCTACAAAGCAGACGCAATCTTTCAGTAACAATTTGGCTTCACATTCAGCTTCAAAGTATGATCACTGCACCCCCTTGAAGTTGACATCATCCACAAAAAATCATCAAGTTTCAGGGACACATTTTCTGAGTATTACCTGAGATAGTATGATAATTCTACTATAACTTCAAGAAGTGTCTCTTGCCAGAAACATTAGTAAATAAAAGCATTATTAATTTTAGTATATGTACTGCTGAAGTGAGCACAAGCATTATTAAAATTATAACTTTTGTTAATGGCTCATTCAACACGTATTTACTGAGCACCTATCCCATGCCATCAATGTCAAAGAAACTATGGACACCAAGTGAATAAAACAAGCATAAATCTCTACCCTTAAATGGCTTTTTTTGTTGTTGTTGTTGAGAAAATCATTCCTAACTTCACAATAACTCTTTTTGAAATGATTAAAATGAAGGTATTGTTGGCAGGTAGAAGTTAACATTTTTTAGATAACTTTCTTACTATATAATTCATTTAAGCATTTCAAGTTTTTCTTATATACAAATAAATTATTCTTGGAAACTTACATTTTGTCAAAATTACAATGGTTCAACTGCCTTTGGTCAGCATTCCTTTCTGTAGACTTTGAAAATAGAAAATTTTACACTGAGGTCACTTCATATATTATCTATTGTACTTATGTAGTATTAAAAGAGGAAAATCATATATTCTATATTCACAAAAGACAGCAGCCTACCTCTCAACTGTTTGAGAAATAAGATTATTATAAACCTAGTAAAGTATTCTGCAGCATTATATATCCCTAATTTAAATTATTCATTTGTATCCTAGGATTTTCCCTCACATGCACTACTTTATTGTTTTTAAAGAGTTGATTTACATAAGCATGATACAGGTTACTGATTACACCAAAATGCATCAGTGATACCTTAGGTACGTGACAAGCAATTAAAAAGAAGTTGTATTGATTTCACTAAAATGTTAAATGACATAATAGCCATATAGTAAACTATTGAATAATTTAAGTGAATCAATGTTTTCTGAATTTTGTAGGAGTACAAACTGTCTTGGGTGCTAAGGTGAATCAATATAATAAAATAAAAATGAAGCGGTTTATAATGATGAATGTATGGGTTGGTAATAATAACCAGAGGTAGAATCTCATTTAGCCGTTGTAACCAGCAACTTCCAGTCATCTTTTGTGCACTATTCCCATCAGAAAACAGGGTCTTATATAGTCGATTGATTCTAGCACTTAAATAGCTTTTCATTTGCAAGACACCTACCCTAGGTATAAACTAAAGCTCTTTCAGAGTGTCATTAGTTATGGCTTGAGCTAGAATGATAATATATACTTACCAACATTAGAGCTATTTTGTATGTGGTTTGTACATAATGGCATATTTTTTTTGAGACAATAGAAATGTTTGTACTTCCATATTACTGCTATATTTAGGATTTAGCACTGTTGTACTGATCTCTCTAGGCTTATTTCCAATGATAAATTCTTTGATAATTGAATTGAAAATATTTTTTATGTCATGTAGCTAGATCTGTGTGCATTTTTTTTCATTTTTATGTAAGTGAAGTAAGATAAGGTGAATATACAGGTACAGTATTTCTTCTATAATTCCTTTTGTGATTTACATTAACTTTAAGGTCTAATGAAATATATGGACATTTCTTACAGTGAAACATATACAAATGCAAACAAACAAATCACTATATAATTTAAGATTTGGAAATAGACTCAGGATTATTTGTACATTTATACATAAAAGACAAAAAAAAAGGAAATAGAATTAGCGATTCTAAAAATTATAAAATCTTCAGTGTAGTATTTGATCTAAACTTGTCAGGCCAAGTGCCATGGGGTATGCCTATAATTCCAGCCCTTGAAAGTTTATGGATTGGTGTGTGTTGGCAGCCAACCTGAAATACATAGTGAGTTCAAGACCACTCTGATCTGCATAGGAAGTATTTGTTTCAAAAATGATTAAAGTCCATGCTACTTGCTAAAAAAAAAGTTATATTCATTGCATTTTTCTATTTTCTAAATTTTGTAAGACTCCAAACCACCAAAAGACATTATAACAATACCAAGAAAAGAGAGAAGGAGGATGACTCAAAGTAGACAAACAGCTAGCATCCAGATTATGAACAAGAAAATGGATCAACTATAGTAGTCTCAAATGAGTGTTCATTTTAAATCATGCCGAATTAAACATAAGCTTTAAGGGTAGCCTATCTATAGCCAGATCCCAGGCCATATTTTAAATTATGGCTTTATTAACATTACTCAGGCTTTTTTGAGAATATCCTCTTGTGAAACTTGGAGGTAATAGCATTTATTTCCTTATGTGAATGCATTTTATTTGCCTACAGGGCCTTCTGAAATGTATAGACCATCCTGTGGAAAATCAGCCACACCTTCCTCATTTCCCATGAATGCTTGTTGATGCTCTTGTTTCAGCAAAGCTGCTATTGAGGTCATTGTTTCCGCACAGTCTTCTCAAGGGGCAACTGTGTTGCTCATGCCATCCAAAGGTCTTGGATCACTGGCTTTAGCTATTATTGAGGAGCTATCTTCCCTTTTCTTTGTGGATCTTCGAGACCATTTTCCCTCCTATTTCCCTAACAGTGCTGGCTTTTAAAGCTTATAGTATAGCTTTATGCTATCAATCACAAAACTATAGAATCACTTCCCAATAAATGGGCTAGTTACCCTTAGTTTCAGATGACATCAGTTTTGGATTTCATTATAATTTTCTTGACAAATAACCATTTCTTTCTTTCTTTCCTTCTTCCTTCCTTTCTTTCTTTCTTTCTTTCTTTCTTTCTTTCTTTCTTTCTTTCTTTCTTTCTTTCTTTCTTTCTTTCTGTCTGTCTTTCTTTCTTTCTGTAATTTGTACATACATCTAAGTTATTCTTTTACTTTCAAGGGACTTATATTCCAATAAATCCATCATAACTTGAAAAATTCTAAATTGAAATAACATTTAATATACTTCTACTGAACATGTTGGCAACATGATCCTCTACAGAAAAGTGATGGCCAATCTTTTTGTTTTTTTAGAAATGAATGCTCAAACTACAATCCGAAGCTATGATATATGATAAAATCCACAGTAAAAACTCAAATATTGAATTTTTAGTTTATGAAATAAACTAATATAATAACAACTTTTGTGTTAAAAGAAAAACAAATAGCACATATGCTACGGCTTCTCCTCCATTGCTGTAGAGTATGTACTATTTCCTCTCACTGTCTTGCTTTCTGGGAACCATTGCTGGGGGCTCTACATCTATCTGTAGATAGTGTCTTATATTTCCTAAGGCAAGATGAAAATCCAAAGTACAATTTCTACTGAATTCTTATAACTTTCATACAATGGTAAAGTTAAAGAAAATGTTACATAGAGCTACATAAGTTGAAGACTTTGTGTAGCCTACACAGCATACTGAGTATGAATATACATGAGTTCACTGTTTCAGTGCTCTTTTTCTCCATTTTTTGTAAGCAATTCACTGCAAAACTTAAGAGTACATATATTGGCAATCTTTCATTGTCTCAAAGTCATTCATCCTATTTTACAGCCTGTGATTCTAATATTTGAGATTCTTTCTCTTACTATTCAGGCTGTCACTAGGCTTCTATCTCATGTAAGTTTCAAATCATATTACATTTTCCTCACCAAGCTCATGCTCATTTATTAGTGGACACTGTGGGCAGTCAGTATTGCTTACCTTTGACATAACTTCTTTATTACTGTGGCTTTATTTTTTTCTTACTGTGTAAATGTAATTAGTAAAAGCATCAATTGTTGGTCACACTTACATATCTCCCTGTCCCTGTATGCAAACATTTGATTGATATAGTTATGTTGCCAAGATGTAGATTTTCTCCTCCAACTTTCCTAGACAACTCACACATTTCTTACCTCTAACTTACAACTCTCCTTCCCAGTCCTTAAATCATGGTTTGTCTGAGTTGTCCTTGGTTAATGTCACTGAAGGATTTGGTACTGCATTCTATGAACAACCACTAACATGTGAAACCATGTACCCATCTATACTCCATACTCAGATCACTTAATATATTACCAAAGTTACTTCATCAAGAAAATTGTCCACCTACCTTCTGGGCCTCATTCTCTTTTTACAAAAATATATTTTTTATCCATTGTCCACTCTCTTGCTGATTTGAATTTTGTGTCATTTTTTTCCTAGAGACATACAAATATGCTGCTCCCTTTTACAGAACAAGAAAAAAAAAGGAATAAACAGTAACAGCTGGGTGTAGTGATGCATGTCTATAATCCCAGCTGTCAGGAAGCCCAAGGCAGAAGGACTGCCATCAGTTTGAGGCCAGCCTGTGTTATATAATTGGTTCAAGGCCGCCTGAACTACAAAATCATGGTCCACCTTCACCAGGGTCCCCAAAATAAAAGGAGAAATAAAAATGAAATAGCAAAAACAAACTTGTTTGCAAGTTTTTAAATTTTTACTGTCAATTAATTTTCATTTTCTTTCCCAAGTTACAATTTTCTATTTGCAAAGTATCATCTCCTCTCATTTCTTTTAAATTCACTCAAAGTTGGGTCTTGTTTTTGTAAGTATACATTATAATTTTCAGATACAGAGTTAACCAATGCTAAGAATATCTCTGAATATCATTTAAAGAAATTCTGAATTGATAAGTCAAAGTCTAAGACAGTGAAAGTCGCAAAGAAGTTTTGACATTGGAAAAGTCTGTCTAATTTACCATACATGTCTGGGACTATGGGGAAATAAATTCATTGATTTATGTCAAATATCAAAGCACTGTTCTACAGCATCTTTGGTAAAAATGTGAGCTTATTTTCAAACTTTGCTAAGTAATATGAACTCATCTAATCATATTCAACACATGTAGACTGCATAGGTATATATATAAAACATATCCATGTGTACACACAGGGCTGGAAAAAGCTCCAAATGTGGATCAATAAAGTTTCATGCAAAGTAAGATTTTTTAAAAATGTATATATGACAAGGTTTTAAATATAAATATTTACCTCTGTTTAGCACTCATGTGTGCGGTTGTCTCCAGTGGTCCCCTGCTCAGCTGCTTTGTGCTTGCTAACATTCAGCACTCTCGCAGAGTCCAGAGGGTCATTTCCATAAAGCCATCAATCAGAAAATCCTGCTATCACTGGAGAACGAAAAGCAGAGATCTATAAAGCACTTATTTACATAGAAACCATTTCCCGTTTTTCATACTGTAACACTTATGTAAAAGATTGTGATATATTTAGTCCATCCTATTAACTTTGCTCCATTTTTCAAAATGCTCACAAGGAATCTGATATTGTCAAACTTTAGAAAGGAAAATATGTTGATAATCTTAAAATTGAATATTTGAAAGAAAAAAAAATTAAAATTAAAAGATAAATTTAATTTGCCTCTGTGCCTTAGACAAAAGTGTTCATATTCTAGCCTGCCAAAATGTGAGAATAACTAAAGGCTACTTGTTCCAATGATGATGCCTTTTTGTTCCTTTAAAAGTTCTGTAATTTAATTATGTGTGTGTGTAATATATACACCCACACACATGTACACAGTGTATCTACCCATGTTATATGTAAAATACTTGAGATTACGTCTAGATTTGTAAAGTTCTTAGGGGTCGGGAATTTAACTCAGTGATTCCAGCGGCTGCCTGGAACCAGTACCACACACCATAGTGCCGGGCGTGGTGGTTTACGCCTATAATCCCAGTGCTCAGGAGGCAGCGGCAGGAGGATTGTTGTGAGTTCAAGGCTTGCCTGGGCTACATAACGAGTTCAAGGGCAGCCTGAACTACAAAAGTGAGACCCTATATAGAAAACAACAACAACAACAAAAAACGAAGAAACAAAAACAAAACAAAAAAGACATATTTTTGATTCTTTTTGAAGCTGTCAATTATCCCAGTATATATTTTGTTTACAAAATCCTAATCTCTATTTACATTTGTTTTTCAGTTTTTAAATCAAATCAAGTATTTAAAGTTTATCTTTGACTGCAAAATACTAAAAATTGCATTAACGTTGTAAAATTACATTGTATCGTACATTAATAACACTAATTATACCAACAGATACATTGACAAAGACAAGGTTGACAGAAAATACCTGTGCAAGTGCTTCAGTGGTTGTTGAAGAAGCCATTCTGATTTAATCACAACATGCTGTCATTTAAAAAAATTAATACACTTGCAGAAAAAAATAAATATTTTCCTCAAAGGACATACTCAGTTCCTTCACCTAGACACAAAGATACTGGTTTGCAAAATTCCAAGAAATAATTGCTAACTTTGTTATATTGTGTTAACAAATATGTAAAAAGGAATAAGAACTAAAAGACCATGAGACTTGCAATAATAATACATCTTGCATGATATAATCCTGAGAGATAAATATAGTTAGTGGTTCAATTACTGTAGCACCTTTCTATCATCTGTGAGAGTCTGAAGGACAAAACATTAAGATTATATTGTATAGAAGGTGAGATCGTTCAGGTTTAATTTCTATGTCCAGATGGGCTCTCTGCCTGGGGTTATTTTTACAGGAAACTGGCCAAAAGCGAATAGATTGAAAACCAACTTTTTTTCCTCTGGAAAAAAAAAATATTGTTTACAGAGGCTGCGGAAACCTCTTAGTCTTCAGGATCCTATGAACACTCTACTCCAAACTACATCATCAAAGACTTAGCTGTACATGATCTATAGATAATAATGGAAAAGGGCCACTTAGCAAAGCCAAAATCAAGAGAAAAATGACATGGAGTCCTCCTAGGAGGTACATCCGGGTATTTTCCTCTTTGTTTTAGACAGAAGTCTTATATCAAAATATGATAATAAGTAAAAGCTACTTGTGCCAATGAAGATGCTCTTTCGTTGCTTCAAAATCTATGTTGTACTGCATTTATATATTCAACTAAACCACTGTATAGTTAGTATGAAAGAAGAGTGTGCAAATTATTATACCTGAATTTAAATAAAGATCAGTTCAATCTAACCGACTACAGGGATGAATATGCAGCAGCCAGAAAACCTGAGGAAGAGGGTTTAAAAGGATAGAATTTTGTGACTCCTCTGCGAAGAGAAAGATGAAGGGAGAATTCTGGCTTTTAAACAGTGAGCTGTGGCAGAGATGGCTAACTACATTATTAGAATATCTCTCCTGACACTGTACATGAATATTGAATTGGATGAATCTCCATCAGTCAGAGAAAAGACTTTCAGCCTCACCTCTGGATCACTGCAGTTCTACGCCTTTCTTCTAACCATGGGAGTGTGGACATGAAAGATGTCTATGTTCTCTCCAGACATGTATTATCTCCTAAGAACAAGAAACTTCACCCAGATCACCTACTTTCCAATTTCTCTCTTCCGTGTGCAGAAACAGTGATATGATACAGGATCACTGTGGATGTTTTGGGCCCTGAAATAAACTATCTGCAAAAGTGTGATGATTGTGGTGCTCCTTTTCCAGTCATGGGCTGCTAAAAATTAAGGGAATAATAAAGTTCTATCTTTTTAGCCTGTGAACTCAAATCATCTTGATTCAATCAACTCCACTAGTCAAATCAGTACAAGTATATCCAGAGAAATGAAAAATGACACTCTAAGAAAAAGACAAAGTGGACTTCCTTTAAAAATGTCATGAGTGTAACATCAATATCATAAAATTTGTACAAATAAGAATTTCAAAACTAAAGATTTCTTTGCTCAACATAAGAAGTAGCTTCTCATATGTAGCTGCTGATAGCTAGTTTATTCCCAGGGCCCAAAACATCCACACTGATCCTGTATCACATCACTGTTTCAGCAAATCATAAGAAATAAGAATCACAATATTTTAATACAAATTATGGACACAGAATTGACAAGATACATGGAAAACCTAACAAAGAATTACTGTATAATTCCAAAATCTAATTACATTGTTTGGAGTAATTGAGAGAGTGTTACAAATACTTTGAAACTGATGACTGGATATTTTATTTCAACCGGTTTAAAGCGAAGGGTTTACATTTTTTCATTTAAAAATCCATCATGGTGTTTAATTCTATAATGATTAATATTTCTATAGCCATAATATTGTAGGAATAATTGAAAAGTTATTGACAGGTCATAGTTGCATATCTATAGCTACAGGATATGCTATATAGGAATTTCCTCTATTTCATTCATTTTAAGCCTGAAGAGATTTTTCCTCATCCTCTGAACTGTACATCAGTGTTCCAATTTTTAAAATAATATGTTACAGAAAAGAATCTTATGTGCCACACTGACCATCACCATGGGTCAGTCATCTTTGTTTGATGCTTCTATAATTAAAAAAATAAAAATAAATAGATACAAAGTGTAGTTAATCAAAGGTTTATATGACATGGGATCCTTCAGAAACAAGGACACTGGAGTGGAAAATGGACTTGGAATCAAGGTACCGGACACTTCAGAAAACAAAGAAAGAAGCTCCAAAAACCAAAAGAGCCAATAGAAAAGCTTGAGATCGAAGGTCAAGTGGAGACACTGAAGACGACACACAGAAAAGAATGACGCAGTTCACAAAGAGTGACGCTCCCACCTGGGACGGAACTGAACTCCGAACAAAAGGCATGACTTGGCGACAATTGTACCCCAACGATGAATGAGGGACCAGGAATGCCAGCTCCATGGAAAGCCCACGGTTACTGTGAGCTGCAAGTACAAGTGGCATTTTACTCTGAAAGCGCTTCCATCCACATGACAAGCAAGGGTCGGAACAGAAGTCCACCCCAGTCTCTGCCATGCTTAGCAGTGAAATGCAAGGGGTCATTCAGCAAAAGTCTTTCCTGACGAAGATGAGCGTGAACGTGGGACATGTTCCCAAGGGAAGTCATGGAGGGAGAAGCTTAGCCACTAGCCCCTGAGTTTTATTCCAGGCTCAGGTGATGTATGAGACAGTTGTCCCATCATCTATGATAGAAGCCCGGCTGGAACATATGCTTTGCTGACGGAGCTAGGTTGCTCGGTTGAAAATTGCTGGGATGAAGTCTTTTGCATGATTCGGTCCCCTTTGCTGCCTACTCTGTGCTTTTCCAATTCGTCAAACTAATCATAGATCTTCGCAGGGTTGGACCTTTGTCACATCTGATAATGTAGTGACAGAAAGCTGGTGGCACAGTGGGGTGCTTCATAACCCAGCAGACCATAGAGTGGCTCGGGGCATGAGAAAAAAAAGCCCGGTTGAATTGGGTACACACAGTGAGCACCACAGTGAGCACAACCTGAACTGCCTTCACCAGTGCAAGAGGAGGCGGAGCTGGCCGTGGAGACACAGGAGGCCCTGCTGTGATGCGAGAGTTTTCTCCTTTACCTGTTGGATCTGGTACCAAAGGTCCTGCAAAGACACTGCTCATGTAAACACTCCAACTCTGTCATTCCTTCAGAGGCATTTACTTTTGCTCTGTTTTTATTTCCTCTTTTGCACTTTTCTTCTTCTTCTTCTTCTTCTTCTTCTTCTTCTTCTTCTTCTTCTTCTTCTTCTTCTTCTTCTTCTTCTTCTTCTTCTTCTTCTTCTTCTTCTTCTTCTTCTTCTTCTTCTTCTTCTTCTTCTTCTTCTTCTTCTTCTTTTCTTCTTCTCCTCCTCCTCCTCCTCCTCCTCTTCTTTTTTTTGTGGTACCAGGGATTGAACTCTGTCCCTTGTGCATCCAGGTTAGGTGCGGTACCACTTGAGCTAAATCCCCAACCCCTTTTTTGCTCATTTTTCTTTCCCTTATCTAGTATTTCTATTGTTGCTTTTACCTATATGTATTTACTTTCCCATATTCTTTAGATTTTTATCTCCATTTCCCCGCTCTTTCTTATTTCCATTTTCTCTCCTTTTTTAATTTTATTTTTCCTCACTATTTTTATTATTGTCACTATTGTACTTTGCTAATTTTTACCTATTTAATATACTCTATGCCATTATTATTGCTGTCCTTTTGTTAATGGAGGCATAGTTGTTGCTTCTAATAGATATTTGTTGTATGTCAACATCTGATATTCTGCCTCTTATTACAGATCTTTTTTATTGTTAAGAATAACATAGTTGCAACTTTTATTAGTTCCTGAAGTGTTTCAATATCCAGGTTGTCTTTAACTCTCTCACCAGGTGCTTTTGCCTGTTATTTATGGGTAGCATAGCAGTTTCTTTTAACTGATTGCACTCTGTGCCAATATTTTGTTTCTCTTCATGCCACCAGCATTTGCCCAGTTCATTTTCTCCTGAGTGATACTGGGAACCAAGCCACCCAAAGAATGACGAACACAAAGAAGATCCTCACATACTTTATTGAGTACTTACAAACATCAGTACATAACCAAACCCAAACACACGTCAGAGACGTGTGAGAGACAGAAACTAACTAATGAGGTCTCCACAGTACTGATAAATAGTTTTGTTGTTGTTGTTGTTTGTTTTTGTTTTTGTTGTTGTTTTACCGGAGATGGAACTCAGGCTTTTGTGCTTCCAAGGCAAGTGTAGTACACTTCAGCTAAATCATTGGACTTTGAGCTAAATCCCACCCATGACAGAGTTTTTCCCTACTAAATCATCTTCAATATTTAGCCTAAGAAGAATAGTAATGTGAAAAACAAGGTAAAAAAAAAATGCTTCCAAAAGCCTTTACCTCACAGAAGCTGATCTACCAGGCATTAAATAAAAGAAAGTTAAAAACAAAGAATATATATATATATAAAAACAGGTGAAAATGTTTTAAGGGAATGAAAAAAATGAACATAAGCCAATCCAAAAATTGTTAATAACTCTAAAAAGAATTTTAGAAAGTGGAAAAATGAATGAATCAATAAAAGGCTCATCAAATTTAAAGAAAAATCAGTATGGTGATGTGTTGAAAATGACAAAAACTTAAGAATGATAATTTGGGTAAAGTATTAGAAATCATAAAAAAGCAATCAACCAGAAATTCAAGATGTGAAAAGTTCTGTGCTAAGAGTTGGACAATATGAGCACAGAGTGTCAGAACTTGTAAAAAAGAATAATGTACTAAGTGACAGGCAAAATTGACAGCATGGAAGCTGCATGGAACATCTGCTAACTGATGCAGAAGAAGAAAAATTCTGAATTTTAAGAATGGGGAAACTCAGAATATGACTGAAAAGGGATATAAAATATATATTCAACAACATCAGAAAACTTTAAACCTGTAGAGATATTTCAGTGTTCCAGAAAAAGGCTTATACTCTCTTAAAAAGTCACAAGGAAAGTAAAGAATTCTCTGCTACACACCATGATTACAATTGAGAATTTAAGGAAAAAAAAGAATATTTAAAACTAATAGAGGAAAACAGCAAATATAGCAACTTGTGAAAGCAAGCCTATCAGAAACACAATAGATTCATCAGTTCAACCCTTAATGGCCAGGACAATATTGAACAAAATTTGTCAAACACTAAAAAAGAAGTCAACTTCAACTTCAGTATCCTTCAAAATTAGTCTTTACAGTTTACATAAAATTTGGAACAAAGAAACACATGGCAAATAAACAAGCATTATACTTAAGGAAATCATAAGTAGGAAGACTGTTGGCACCAAAGACCCCAAAGGTAAGCATACATGGAACAGATAAAATTATTAAACAAAACACACAAACAAGCAAACAAATAATAAACAAAAGACATAAACAATCTTTTATCCCAAAACAACATAGCGTATATCACTTCTATAACACACTGTATTGTAGGTCATAGGAGATATACAATGAAATACAAAGGAACTGATAATATTTCATGCATAATATCTAAGAGGCATGAAACTAGAGATAAATGATAAGAGAAACCACAGAATTTATACAAACATGGAAGATTAAATAATACATTATCAAATAACCAATACGTCAGAGAACATATCAGGAAAATGCTAAAACCTTTTGGAATCATATGACAACAAAAGTATAACATACTAAATTCTATGATGCACAAAAATCTCAGACTAAGGGCAGTTCATAACTGCAAATGTATATATGAAAAACAACCACAGAGACTGAGCACATGAACATAAAAATAAAATAAAAATATCAACAAGATAATACTGCAACAAGAAGAAAAAAGTAATGTCTTTCAGCGTAAATGGTGTCATCTCTTGAATTAAAATCATATATTGATAGACTGCTTAAAAAGCAGAACCCAATAGTTTCTTGCATATAGAAAACTCTTCTAATGAAAAATAGACTAACTTAAAATCAAATAATGGAGAAGAATATCTCACACATAATATTTTAAGATGTGATTTTATAAATATTATCATTAAGTTATCAAGTTTTAATTTTAAATTTGCTGGGGCTTAAAATATATTCTTAATAGTTTCATCATTTCATTTTTAAGGAAAATCATTTCTAATCAGGAGGAGATAAACATCAAAGAAAGATCACTATAGCTTGACTTTCCAAAATAAAGATCTCCTACAAAGCTATAATTCCTGAAAAATTACAAATCTTGAAAAAGGTTGATTTTTATACCCTCTTTTTAGTTGGAAACATCAGTTGGTCATGGAAGGTGAGGCTGTCCTCCCTAGCACTGATAAAATGGCAAACTCTGCAGCCAGCTCATGCATTTGAGAATCGAACCCCATATCCTGACAAGGGCAGAAGAGGAGGTGGTGTTAATTTTGCAGTGAATGGACCTTCACTTGGCAGGTCAGTGTTAGAGCAAGTTCTCCTGGATTATGCTGTGATAGCCTCAGCTTGTGATATCACAGGTGGGGGAATGAGACTTGCTGAGCAGGTTACTTAAAGATACCACAAATGAGTCTTTGTTACTCAAAATGTTCCAAACTAAGCAAGAAGACCTTCCAGCTACATTATCTTTTGCATGAAAATGTTCAGCTAACAGAACTGTATCAGCCTGACACTCCCTGGCCATTTGTTCTTGAATATAATAATATATTCATACAGAAAACATACATACTAAAAATGTGTATCTAAAGATCAATTAAAGTTATATATACATCTGTTTAGATAAACGGATCTATCAAGATAGATGTCCCTGAGTCTGTCTGTGTATCCAAAGGGCTGAGCCCAAGGGAGTATAGGACAATAAAGAAATGTATCACTTTGTAACTAGAATAGATTCTAAAATACATGGGAGCAACAATATAATTATTCATGATTTATTACCTAAATTATTTACTGAGGTAAATACACGTAACCATTGTATACTTATAACAAGTATGACAATGAACATTTTTAACTGAAATATATTTTGTTAATAACATCTCTTCCTGGTAAAGTTTATGGTTTAAAATTTTCACATATTTCTGTAAGATTTATCTTTTAGTGTGAAGTAAATGTCTTTCTTTAGTTATAGAGGTGTAACAACTGTTTCATTCATCTAAATAGTTTTCTAGCATTTGCTCTCAGTAATATTGTTTTTTAATGTAAAATAATTTATCTCCCTTCCTTTCATTTTGTTTTTTTCTTGTTCTGTATATATGACAATATGTCGATGAATATCATTACGTTTTCATGGAAATTTTAATAAAGTTTAGACAAATGAGCAGCTTCAAAACCCGTTAAGGCTGTGTCTAATTTTGTAACTGGTGTTTGACAAGGCAATGAGTCTTCTTTCCAGCCCGCTGTTAAAATATTACTTTTGCATGAAATTCCCATTGGAATGAAGTGTCAAGAAATACATTTCAAAATTCTTTTTTCTATGATGGAAAAATTGCATAGTTTCAAAATATTTAGCTACACAGAAGAAAAGAGATTATGTTTTGAGAATCCACATTGTTGGAAAATCAGAACATCTACAACATCTTGATCCAAGAATGCTTACAGATGTGTCACCATTGCAGTTTTTCAAATATATTGTGAAAAATCAGAGTGTATACTGTGAGCTCTGTGTATTTGACAGTGTGTTGCTGCATTGCTTATTAGGAGTGCTTCTATAACACAAACAGGGTTTCAGCATACGACTATTACTGACTTTGTCCGACCTTGGATATGACGTAGTTGTCATTGTGAAGATAGAAGCTGAAAGCAGGGGGAAAATTTAAATCCTTCAAACCAGAAGTGGTTTTGATGAAACTTCTTCTAATGCTTAGGAAAGTTTGAAAATGGGTAATAGGTGGCTTGTATTCAGGAACCAAGTTTTCTTTAAAGAACAAGGAATTCGTTTCTCCATTCTACTTCTGTGTATCACGTAGGTAACTGGTATATGGTGTTTTGACTTTATAGAACCCATTGCCTCTGAGAGGGACAACTCACAGGCTTGTAGATATAAAATGGGCAAGTTATTATTATTGTTATAATATGAGTGCTGCTCATAATAACCTGTGGGTTGCTTGAATCAACGGAGGCACTGAAAGATAGAATGGCCCGAGTAACAAAACACAGTGAGAAAGGCAGCTAGAAAGATTTCAATATTACTAATTTTTCAATAACAGTTTTTCATCAGTTCTTGAATAATTATAATAAATCTTGGAATGCCAAGTTTACCATAAATTTACAGTTATTTTACTTTCCTCAGTAGAGACTGCTCCAGGCAAGAGCACTCTGTCTTCGAAGGCAAGCAAAGTATTTCCGGTTTCATTTTGGTTGCTCAGTCTTCTTCTATTTCCTCCTCCTTATTATGATAAATGAGGTTTATTAACCCTTTCAAGTGTCCTGAATAAACAGAACCAGGTTAATTAGAGCAAGGAAGATCTGATTAAGCCCATTAATCCACTGCCTTTGTTTCCCTTATCCTCATGTGCCGTGCTCAGAACCTGTATCATTCTCTGTATAAATGAGAGATTTGTAGAAGTCACACAACTGAATTCCAGGGGTATTGTCTGGAAATTTACATTTTGATCTGGTTTTACAATGATTGTTACCTGGTACATTTCATGTCATCAATGAAAAGTATCACATTATTATCTTATCACATAGGTAGAGAACACTTAAAAATAATACAAATCCTCCACTATATTAATTTAAGAATAGTTGCAAAAGCTATGTTCTATATTTCTTGCATTTATGCATTTATTTTGTAAGGGAAACAACAAGTATGTAGATCAATGTGTTTTTTTCTGAAGTGGATATTCATTGGCTGGTAGATGATGGATTTCAAAAATCCCTCTTCTTACACTGCTCGTTTTTTTGAGATTGAAATTTTTTGCTTTTCTTGTGTTTCAATTTGTTATACTTCATTCCTAAAGGGGAGAGAATATTTGGCTTTATAGAGGCACTTTATTTGACAATGTATTAAAAACTGGAATTTAGGAATATATATTTTAAACATCCCAGCAAACCCTATTCACAAGAGATGAGGTTTGAGTCATGCTGCAGGGCTCTCATAAGTGGTTTAGTTTACCACTCAGGTGAGGTCTCACTAACAAGTTATTGGATTAGTTACTGTGCTACGAGTTCTGGAGTTTTGTCTCTTCTGCATGGGCTCAACCTCCCTCCCATGTTCTGTTTTGAATTGAGGCAACGTGAAGCCATTGACAGATGCTAAGGATGTACTTATGCCCTGCTCTGAGACCACCTTCCCTCCAGAACCATAAGTCCAAACAAACTTCATTTACAGGTAATCTATTCACAGGTACCATAGTAATCCAACAAAAAATTGCCTAAAGCTATAGGGTATTTTCGTAGAGATTTTATCACATTGAAAACCTTTTTATTTTTCCTTATTCCAATTGTACTGGATGAATTTAAGATAAATGGAAATTAGACTTGTAAAAAACATAAGTTGCTATAGTCATGTGACTTTTTCTTCCTCAGTCCTTAATGGAGTAGATTATGGTTATTGATATTTATATATTAAACCAGCTAAATGTTTACAAAATAGATTAATATTTTTTATGATGTAGTAAGACTTTCATACATTGTTTTGTTTGATTTGTCAATGTATCACTTGGTATCTATACTTGTGTGTTCATGAAATATATTGGTTTACAGTTTTTCACTCTAAGGTCAATATATGTTCTGAGGATTAGGGTAATTCTAGCTTTATAGAATAAGTTAGGAGATGTTTTCTCCATATGTATTTACCAGAATTGTTTAAGATTGTTTCAGATTGAACTTACTTTTTAATTTTGTTCCTTAAATGATTAATTGGCTTCAATTTTGTTTGTCCAGTACATATTCCCACTAATTCATTTGAAATTCTAATTGTTTGTGTATTTCGAAGGTTAATCTATTTCATCTAAATCATCTATCTGTGGATATAGAAATATTATTCCTTGCATTTCTCTAGCTTCTGTTTAATGTTCTCAATATATACATGATCAATTCATTATTTATAAGCAAATTGAATATTTTCTCTTATTTATTCAAGCTAGACAATTTCAGTAATTTATGCATGTTACAAGTTTTTCATTTGTTGAGTTTCATTTCTGGCTTTGAATTTCATTACTCTCTGCTAATTTTTAAATTGTTATTTATTAACCTGTGTGAGGCTTAAATCGTTTTCCCTGTTTTTCTTTTTTTTCTTTTTTAAGACAGGGTTTTGCTTTGTTTTTGCTCTGTTTTTCTAAGCCAGAATTTTTCAATTACTGAATTTTCAATATCCTTATTCTTGAATGCACTCATTTAGTGATACAATTTTTCTCTAAGAATCACTTTTATTTCCATTCATCAGTTCTGATTAATTTTAAAATTAATTTATTGGTACGATATACAACACAATAGCATTTATTAGTTTGTACTGTACATAATATATTTTAATTATTTTTCTCCTAATCCCTTTTTCTTCCTTTAACCTTACCTCCCCCTTAGTTACAAAAACTTCGTTTCCATTTTATTTTTCTTTTCTCCTTTTCCCCTTTTCCTCCTCCCCTTCATAGTTTTCCTTTCCATTTGGACAGTTTCTTCCTATTTAAAATTATCCACTATTCATTTTAGTCCTTACTTACTCTTTTAGTTTCTCATATCAGAGAGACAATGCAATATTTATACATATGTGTCCAATTTATTTGAGTTCAATCTCCAGTTGTATCCATTTAACTATAAATGTTTCAATATTTTTTAAACAACTGAATACTTTATTGGTACATTTTTATGGCCACATAGTACTTCATTGTTTAAAAAAAAACACATTTTGGGTTTTATTTTAATTCATTTGATTCTCAGCATTTTCACATATTTGACTAATGTTATTCAGAAATGTTTCCTTACACATATTTAGTAATTTTATAATTATCTTTCTGTTTTTATTTATTTTTAACAGTTGCTTTAATTTTTAACAGTTTTTTAAAACATTTGGTATTTCTACTGCTAAATTTCTACTTTGATTCTGTTATGATCTGAGAGATTTATTTATTTACTATTAATTAACTATGTCTCTTGATCTACATAGTGATCATACTTCTCATAGGGAACTTGAACCTTACATAATATATCTTCACCACCAAGCAGCTGTAGAGTCCTCTTTTTACCAGCACTTTCCACAAACCCATTTTGAAGTGCATGCGCTTTGGCAGGAAAATCAAGGTATTTCTTCTACTACTTCTGTTTAATATTATACTTGAAATTTCAGCCAAAGTATTTAGGCAAGTTAAGGAAATAAAAAATACGCTAAAAAATTAAGTCAAATTATCCCTATCTGCAGTTCATATGGTTCTTTTCATAGAAGACTCAGAAATTCTATGAATATTTTAGTTGTGAGAAACAAATTCAGCAAAGTGGTAAGATGCAAAATCAGCATGTAAAATCTAAAATATTAGTTCACATTCATTATATATGCAATCAGGAAGAAATAATTTCCATTTATAAGAGCTTCTACAAATTTAAAAACCTACAAATCAACTTAACCAAGGAAATCATGAAATGTACATCAAAAATTACAGAACTCTGATGAAATCAATAAAGATATAAGAAAATAGTTATTTAAAGAAATGAATATACCTGAGAACGTAATATTAAGTGAAATAAATAGAAAATACAAGCTTAAGTATATGACAGGCCACAATTATATAGAAAGCAAAATAAAATATGGATAATAAGAAATAGGGGAAGCCGGGCGTGGTGGCTCACGCCTGTAATCCCAGCGCTCGGGAGGCAGACACAGGAGGATTGCTGAGTTCGAGGCTTGCCTGGGCTCCATAGTGAGCTCAGGGCCAGCCTGAACAAGAAAGTGAGACCCCATCTCAAAAATAAATAAATAAATAAATAAATAAATAAATAAATAATAATTTAAAAAAGAAATAGGGGAAATATTCTTCTCAAGATCAAGATCAAGATGGAAGATCAAGATGGAAGAAGATTAGAGAGAAGAGAATAAAAGGGAATTTAAAAAAAGGAATTAAGTCATGCCACATGCATCTACCAATTCCTCACAGCCAGTGCAATCACTGAGTATTGCGGATATGTGGTAACAAAAATTTCTTTAAAAGAAAATAGAAAAAACATCATTTGTTGATAGATTTGAATAATTACTTTATGGTAATGGCCAAATAACCAAAAGTGGTCCACAGATTTATTGAATCTCTAGTCAAAAGCAACATCATACTTTGCAGAATTGGAAAAAACGCAGCCATATCATTTATATGAAGCCAGAAAGACCTAGAATAGTCGAAGCAGTCCCGAACAGAAAGAGCATCATAGGAAGAATCACAATGCCGGACTTCAAACCACACTGTAAAAGCCAGTGGCACAGAAAGGACACGGTGCTGGAGCAGAAGTCGCCATGGGAAAATAGCTAGAAAAGACACAGAAACAAATCCATGAACTCACAGCTGTGTGACATTTTTAGGGGAATAAAGAGGTTTATTAGGGAAAATTTAAAGTATAAATTGAAAGAATGCTGGCCCGCACGTGAAGAGTGCCTTATATTTATGTTTTTGGCAGGGAAAATCTATATAATTTTGGAGTCACTAGAAATTCTGGTCTTGAATTATATGAAAACAGCGCTGTATCATACACACAAAAAAGTGATAGCTAATTTACTGGTGAAAGGATAGGTTGTTTTACATAGTGAAGGGGAGATCACAGTCTTTTATGGGTTCCCGCTGTTTGCTTAATAGCTAAGCTGATGTGTGGACGTAAAGTGCTCTTGATGAGTTTTGCCTGTGGCGGACCTGGTACAAGAATCATAATCAATCTCAATGATACTACCATGGAGGACCTGGGCTATTTTTTTTTATATCCTGTAGCTGCTTTTTGTTAAAGTGCAATTTTTAAATTATGATATTTCTTGTCTAACTTCTAGCTTTATTTCTTTCCCTTTGCCACAGACTCTGCTCCCTAGTTTTAAAGGGTGCAGAGGAGCCAGATGTCCATTTTCTCAGAGCTGCTTCATGCTGGGGTTAGGGTTCACAGACCTGACTAGCCAGGGATCAAGAGTCTCACGCTGACTGGTCTTAAGAACAAAGGAAATGGCATTTTCTGTAGTTGTCACAAAATATGCCCTAAGCAAAAATTAATAAATTTTTAAATGCATTACTATATAAAGTCATGTAAGAAATATATGCAGTTACACTAATAATAGCTTTTAAGCTAATTGTTGGTTTGTTTTTGTTTGTTTGATTGTTTTTTGAGAGAGGGTCTGGCTTTGTAGTTCAGGCTGGCCCTGAGCTCACTATTTAGCCCAGGTAAACCTCAAACTCAGCAATCCTCCTGCCTTGGCCTCCCTAGTACTGGGATTGCAGGTGTGAGTCACCACACTGGCACTGTGGTATGTGGTACTGACTGCTGGTGGGCATGAGTCACCTTGCCCATTATTGTTGTATGTGGTTACCCAGGATCAAACTCGGGTCCCTGTGCTTGCTAGTCAGGCCCCAGAACCACTGAGCTAAATCTCCCGCCCAACCTATTATTTTTAGAAATATATTAAATATGTAGGAAACAAAGAAAATGTAGTTGTCAATTGGCATCAGAATAGTTTGATAGTATTCAAATATTTGAAGATCTTTATTCATTAACACTTCTTGTGTGAAATTTTGTGAGGTGGATTTTTCAGTTGTTTTCTAGAAAATATAGATTCATTTACTATTTTGACTGATTTGTCTTCATTATGTGAGTCTATTATTCATTTAAATTGCTTTTATTCCTTTACCATCTCTTGAATTAGCAAATAAATATGATGTATAATATCTAATAATTACATTTATCAAATATGAAGAATAATATGGCAATTATGTCATACTAACAAACATGTTTAGAAATTATTTTCTGAGAAAAAATTACCAAGTGTTATGATTATCTCTTCATTTGGAGTACACAATAGAAAGAACTACTTTATAGGAGTTTTAATTTTAATTTTTAAAATTTCTCCTTAACTTAAAAAGATCTAAGAAAAACCGAATGCAAAGGTACGGACTTTCAGGGTGTTTAGCTTGCTTTGAGTAATACTGAAAAATATATGGTTTCATATAAAACAATGTAATTAGGATTAAAGCAAATGTTTAAGTCTTTACTTTGAGAATAATATTTGTACAAACTCTACGAAGTAGCCTAATTTTCAGTGTCTACCACATAAGGTCAAAGTGTAGAATTTCTATGCAATTTACTAATAGTCACCTAATGCATTATTTAATTTACAAGTATTTGAGCTAAACTGTAGACATACAACAGAACATATTCTTGGGTACTTCTAACTAATGTGCTCATTAGGAAATTTTTGATTTTTCAAAATTTGACCTTGTTGATAATGGATACTGAGAAGATTTGAGATCATGAAGCTAGCTTCGCATGTATTACACACCCATCTGCTTCTCCATCTGGCAGCAAACCTAGAAGCGTTATGTGCATCCCTCTCACCAGCGCTCCAATTGTTAGCTTCCTGCTGATAGTCCTAGCGCGAGCTCCATCAGGTAATTATTTCAGGCAGAAAACAACCAACCCACATGTTCCAGAGTAATTACTAGTTCAATTAACTAACAAGAAACAGGTGATATTTTAGTGTCCAGCAATAGCAACAATATAAATTTTAGTAGCACTTCAGTGAAAATATTTAGATAGTAGTCGTGCTATTTATTACCTTGAGGATGTAGAAAAATAAAAATAAACATGGCATGCAAAACAAAGTATGTTCAGTTTACATGATGAGTAGTTTTCTAAAACTTATTCTGCTTTAATGTTAAACTATTGTAAAGACACAGAAAAGCTACTGCCTTGATGTATTATTTAACAAAATTTAAGTCTAGATTTACAATTGATTCTTTGTCAGTAGTGGATCAGAATACACACATCATATGAGCTATTATCTGCATTAAAGTATCAAAAATCTTAACATGCATATCATTAGAAAGAGTAAATATAAATTTCCTTTATAAATATGAACTAATATGCATTCTTATTCATTTAATAATAAATTTAAAAAAAACAATTTATTTTGAAAATTAAGAATTTTCATTCAAAATGTACATTTTAGTAAACATTTTTTTTAGTATTTGGTTATTTATTTGGAGTTGGGATCCCAGTAAGTAGTTTTTTGGTGGCCTTTAACTCACTGTATCCCAGGCTGGCCTAAAAACCACGCTGACTCTTCTCATTGAATATTGAGCATTGGGCTTACAGGCATGTGCCTCCACAGTTGGCAGATTTTCCTTTTCATTAAAAAATATATTATGTTTTTGGGTAAATAACCTCTCCAAGAAATCAAATGGTTGCCAAGTATAATTTTAAAATTTGATCCATCAGTTCAGTGAACTTAATATAAACACTTCTTTTTGGTAAATGTGTTATAATAAAATGAAATGTTTCATATTTATGTTTGTAAGAAATATTTTATTAATAGATATACAAATAAGATAGTACTGCATATATATGTTTCATGTATTCAATAGACTCAACACTTGAAAATTACATAAAATATGTATGTATGTATTTTTGGTGTTAAGGATTGAACTCAGGACCTTAGACTTGCCAGGCACTACTGAGCTGCATCTCCAACTGTAAACCTACATAAAATATGTAAATATATTTATATTTAATTTATGTTACATACCCAAACCATAAAAAAAGAAATGTATTTCTGGTTTTGATAGTAATACTTCACATATGGAAACCAATAATGCATATTGTTAACAATGAAGAGAGTTAAAAAATACAACAAGTTCAAAACAAATCAAAAGAGGGGCTGGGGATTTAGCTTAGTGGATCCAGCATCTGTCTGGAAAGAGCAAGGTTTGGAGTTTGATCCACATTAGCACATATCACAATGCTGAGCATGGTGGCTCAAGCCTATAATCCCAGCAATCAGCAGTCAGAGGCAGGAGGAGTGGTGTGTTTTCGAAGATAGCATGGGGTCTACATAGAGATTTTAGGATCAGCTTGAATTACAAGGCAAGAACCTTCCTGGAAAAAAAAAAGATTAAAAATAAAAGAGAATAACAATAGTTAATACATAGTGTATAGTTTTTTTTTTTTTGGAAGTAATTCCTTAGAGTGCAAGACATGGAGCAAAAAGAAGCAGATAATAAAATATTTTTTTCAATGAACCAAGCTGCACTATAAAGGAAACAAAAAGGCATCTATAGTAAAATGCGTTTGAAATAATGTAATATGTAATTTGGGGAAGTACTTGAATTTCTCCCTTCTTCCTTTTTATCTAGTTTCCATTTTATCTTTATTATTTGTAATACATGATATTTGCAATAGATAATTATTTATTTATACATATAAATGCTTAAGTATACATACAGTGTTTCTCATATGAAAAACACCCAACATTTAAGATCATGTGTCTGACTTATTGCACGTGCTATTATTTTTGCAAGTTGCATCCAGTTACCTACAAATACCTCAAGTTTATCTTTCTGGAAGTGTAATACTCCAAATATGTGTATATATACACA
>PVIC010020772.1:0-29188 GCA_004025085.1 Thryonomys swinderianus | reverse complement strand
CAGAACCCAGCTCAGCCCTGAGACCAACAAGCCTGGTTCTAGAACCCAGCTCAACCCTGAGCCCGAATCTGGCTCCAGAACCCAGCTCAGCCCTGAGCCCAAGCCTGATTCCAGAACTGAGCTCTGCCCTGAGACCAAGCCCGGCTCCAGAACCCAGCTCAGCCCTGAGTCCAAATCTGGCTCCAGAGCCCAGCTCAGCCCTGAGACCAAGCCCGAATCTAGAACCCTGCTCAGCCCTGAGCCCAAATCTGGCTCCAGAACCCAGCACAGCCATGAGTCCAAGCCCAGCTCCAGAACCCAGCTCAGCCCTGAGGCCAACAAGCCTGGTTCTAGAACCCAGCTCAACCCTGAGCCCGAATCTGGCTCCAGAACCCAGCTCAGCCCTGAGACCAAGCCCGGCTTCAGAACCCAGCTCAGCCCTGAGCCCAAATCCGGCTCCAGAACCCAGCTCAGCCCTGAGACCAAGTCCTGCTCTAGAACCCAGCTCAGCCGTGAGACCAGCAAGCCCAGCTTCAGAACCCAGCTCAGCCCTGAGACCAACAAGCCTGGTTCTAGAACCCAGCTCAACCCTGAGCCCGAATCTGGCTCCAGAACCCAGCTCAGCCCTGAGCCCAAGCCTGATTCCAGAACTGAGCTCTGCCCTGAGACCAAGCCCGGCTCCAGAACCCAGCTCAGCCCTGAGCCCAAATCCGGCTCCAGAGCCCAGCTCAGCCCTGAGACCAAGCCCGGATCTAGAACCCTGCTCAGCCCTGAGCCCAAATCTGGCACCAGAACCCAGCACAGCCATGAGTCCAAGCCCGGCTCCAGAACCCAGCTCAGCCCTAAGGCCAACAAGCCTAGCTCCAGAGCCCAGCTCAGCCCTGAGCCCAAGTCCTGTTCCAGAGCCCAGCTTAGTCCTGAGACCAAGTCCAGGTCCAGAGCCCAGCTCAGCCCTGAGACCAAACCCGGATCCAGAACCGAGCTCAGCCCTGAGCCCAAATCCTGCTCTAGATCCCAGTCAAGCTTGGAGACCAAACTCACTCCTGAGACCAAACCCACCTCTGGAGCCCA
Source organism: Thryonomys swinderianus (assembly GCA_004025085.1). NCBI lineage: Eukaryota > Metazoa > Chordata > Mammalia > Rodentia > Thryonomyidae > Thryonomys > Thryonomys swinderianus. The sequence goes on along the minus strand of PVIC010020772.1, from coordinate 28,138 downwards.
GCTCAGTCCTGAGACTAAGATCATCTCTCTAATTCTGCCGAGCTATGATGTCAAGCCATGTTCTGGAACCCAGATAAGTGTTAAGATCCAGTCTGGTTCAGAGACTGAGCCCAGCTTGACAACCCAGTCTAGCTCTGAGACCAAGGTGAGCTATAAAATTCAAGCTAACTCTGAAACTGAAGATGCCCCTGTGGGCCAGCGTGAGCCAGACACTCGGGGTAGTTCTGGGACAGCAGGCAGTTTGGGCAGCCAGGTCAGAGGGAGGCAGCAGGCCAGCTCTAGAGCTCAGGGCAGCTCAGGGAGCCAGCTCCACGCCACTGTGCAGTCCCGATCCAAACACCAGCTCTGCTTGCGCCCAACCGCCTACCTGCTTTCTGTATCTGCATCCAGTTCCGGCGATGAGTCCAGCTCTGAGTCAGAGCCCAGCTGTAAAGCCCAGCTTGCCAGCACCCAGACCGGCTCTGGAACGCCATCCGTCCCTGAAAGAAGGCCCAGCTCCACGACTCAGTCCACCACTGAGCCCCCCACCCCCTGCAAAACACACGCCAGCTCCAGAAATCAGACTAATTCTGGGACCCAGACCGACTGCAAGGCCTGGCCGAACTCCAGAGCCCAGTCCAACCCAGGAGCCCCACCCGGCTCCAGGGCTCAGCTCAGTTTTGGAGCACGGATGGTTTCTGAAAAGCCGCCATCCAGCTTCCAAACACAGTCAGTGTGTGAGACTCAGCTAAGCCCCAGAATCCAGCTCGGCTCTCACATCCGCTCTGCTCTGGGGACACAGACCGGCCTGGCCGCGGACTCCGGCTCCGTAACTCTGGCCATCTCTGAGAGCAGACCGAGCTCTAGGACCCAGCGCCGCCCAGAAGCTCAGCCTGGCCTTCAAACCCTGCGGCATTCTAGACACCAGCTCCGGGCCACAACCCCAGCCAGCTCAGTTATTCAGCCGGACTCAGGGGAGCAGATCTCTAGACCCCAACCCAGCCTGGGGACCCAGACGAGTTCAAGAATTCATCCCAGCTCTCCCTCGAGTTCCAGAACCCATGCAGCGTCTGGAACCCCGCCTGGCTCCAGAACTCTGCCCAGTGCTGGAGCCCGGCTCAGCGGTGGGACCCAGGCCAGCTCAAGGGTACAGCCTGCCTCTGGAACTCACTCGAATTCTGGAGCCCAGCCTGTTCCTGGAACCCAGTCCAGCTCAGGAATCCAGCTCAGCTCTCAAAATGGGCTCTACCCACAGACCCTTGATCCTGGAACCCACCCTAAACCCCATGCCCCTAGCCAGTCCCCAGGCCCACCCCCCAGGGCCCCAACTCCAGCCACCAGCAAAGCCCCTGCGCCTCGACCTTGGCCTCCTGACCAGGTACCAGGAGCGCAGCCCAGCCGGGGCCCTCTGCCAGGCTCCTCAGCCTCCCTCCTGGCCCCCCAGCCAGTGGTTCCCCCTGTACCCCAGAAGCCACCCCTTTCCCCCAAGCCGCTGCTGGGCCCCAAGAAGCCCATCCCACCAATCCCACCACCTGTGTCTGTCACCGCTAGCCTCGTCCCCAGGGGGACGCCCCCTGAGCCCTGAGCCCCCGATTCAGGGGCACGCCCCTCCCCCACCAGAAGCGAGCGCCCCTCCCCCAGCCGGCGTGACGTCACAGCGGCTCCTGCAGTCCCTCCCAGCCTGCGTCCCCCAGACGCAGCAGGTGACCTCATTCTCCCAGGCAGGCGGGGAGGGGGTCGTGGAAACAGGGTTCAGTTTCACAGTGCCTGGCCAGAGACTTGTAAGTGGATATGATCTGTAGGGGACAAGGCAGGGTGGAGGCGCTGGCTTCGTACCTCCAGGGCAGGGTGAATAAATAAAGGCTTCTCACACCCGAGGGCTTGTGTCACTCCATGGTTCTCGGCGTGCCGGAGCAGGGTGAGAGGCTGAGCCCACACCAGAGACCCATGAAGTGTCCTCTTCAATGGTCCACGGGCACAAGCAGGTGATCTAGGAATCACTGGCACCCCTACCACCCGCAGGAGCAGCCGGAGCGCTGTCCATGGTCCCCGGGGTGTGGTGTCACCCAGGAAAGATGAAAAACAGACAGTAGCCTGTGATCTCAGCACTGTGGTAGGCCGAGGCAGGAAGATTTCCAAGTTCAAGACCAGCTTTTGTCGCCCACCAATCTGAACCCAGACAGAAGGAAAATAAAACCAGAAACCTTGAGATATATTTTGGCAAGAAAAGGAGTGCCCCCTCGTTCACATTCCGTTTATTTATTTATTTGAAATGCTGGGGTTCAAACCCAGGCCCTTGTTATGCAAGTGCTCTGCACTGAGCTGTATCCCCACTTCCCTTTTTTTTTTGAGTCAGGCTCTTGCTTTGCAGTTTACGATCCACTATGTAGCCCAGGCAAGTCTCAAATGTCTGGCATTGTGGTATGTGGTGCCGGGGATTGAACTTGGGTCCTTGAGCTTGCAAGGCAAGACGCCAGACCCACCGAGCTAAATTCCCGGCACCTACCCCTTTTTAATTTTTTTTTTTTTGAGACAGGGTCTCACTTTGTAGTTCAGGCTGGTCCTGAGTTCACTATGGAGCCCAGGCAAGCCTTGAACTCAGCAATCCTCCTGCCTCTGCCTCCCGAGTGCTGGGATTACAGGCGTGAGCCACCACGCCTGGCACTGTGGTGTGTGGTATTGATTGCTGGTGGGTGTGAGTCTCCACGCCCAGCAATGTATATGGTTTCCGAGGATGGAACTCAGGACCTTGCGCTCGCGAGGCAGGCGCTGGAGCCACTGAGCTAAATCTCCGGCCCTACACCTTTTTAATTTGCAGACAGGGTCTCATTAAACTGCCAAATTGCCCAGGCTGGGCCGAAACTTGCAATTCTCCTCTCGCAGCCTCCCGAGCAGCTGGGATGACAAGCGGGCACCGCCATGGCCCGCACGTGCAGCCTGCTCGGCCGCAGAGGAAGCTGCTAGACCAGCAAGGCGGCCTCTTCGGAGGTCACGGTATCGTCAGCTCAGCGGGTCCAGAAGGAGAAGCCTCACTCCTCCCAGGCGCCCCCCAACTCCCTGTCTGGGGCTGGGGGTACCGGGAGAAGGACAGAGGCTTGGGTTAGAGCAGGGACGCTGGCAGAGGGAGGGCTCCGAGTGGGCCGGGCGTAAAGGGGGCTGCAAAGGGACCCGGGAGGAGTCGGGTCCCCGGGGCAGTAGAGGGCGCCCCACGGTCACAGCGGCCCCCGGGCGCTCCGGGTGAGCTGCGGCCGCAGGGACAGAGATCGGGACCGCGAGCTGAGGCGGGGGTGCAGACGCCGCAGCACGGCCCTGCGGAAGAGGATGTAGACCCAGGGATCCAGGATCTGGTTCCAGGTGGCCACTCGCAGGTAGATGAGCAGCTGCCGCTCGGCGGCCCGGGACAGCTGCCCCGAGGCGTTCATGGCCGGAGGCGTCCTCAGCACCGTCTGCGCGATGAAGACCTGCGGGACCCCGCGGTGGTGAGCGCGGCCGGGCCTGGCGGGGCGGGGGCGGCGTTCCCAGCCCTCCCTGGCGCGGCCGCAGTGCTATTCCATTGAGACCTTTGGCCGGGGGTTTGGCTCAAGTGGTACCGCGCCTACTTTGGGAGCACAAGGGCCCGAGTTCGATCCCGAGTACCGCAAACAAACAAACAAAAAAAACCCACAACGGTCGCACAGGCCCCCCTCTCCCTCTCTTGTTTATATTATTTTACTTATTTTTTGTGGTGCTACATCTCTGGGTCTTTATATTTTTTATTTTGAGGCAGGGCCTAGCTACGTTACCCAGGTTGACTCAAACTTGTGATCCTCCTGCCTCAGCCTCCGGAGCGGCTTGGATAATAGGTGTTGCCACATCTGGTTTATATTTTATGATTACAACAATTATAATTATGGACTGTTATACTGAAATAACCTGCATTTCATTAAACTGTATGGCCACAATGGTATGGTATTTCCTGAGTGCCTACTGTGTCCTAGTGACCTGGGTGCAAACAGAAGCCGAGACACATGGGCTGGCCATGGTCAAGTGCACAACTCAGTCCTCTACACCAGAGGGCGCTGCGAGCACCAAATCGGGCCCTCCCTCCTCGGCATGGCTCCCACCCCTCAGGAGTCAGAGCTCAAATGCTCCCCGCAGCCCACAGGGCCCTGTACGACCTACCCCCGCTTCACCTGTTCCCTCTGTGCCCCTTGATCCTTCTGGTCCAACAGCGTGGCCTCCTTGCTGCTCCTGTGCTGGACTAGGCTCTGTCCTGTCCCAGGGTCTTTGCACAGCTATGCCCTCAGCCTGGACTTCTCTCCCCAGGTCCCAGAAAAGTTCACTCCTGAGGTCTCCCACAATCTCCCCCTCCCTGCCCTCCAGAATGAACTCCTTCCTGCTTTAAACCAGGGGAGCTGGGTTCTGAAGGATGAAAAGAAGTTTACCTGTTAGACGAAATCAGGAGAGTCCATCCTAATTAGAATCACTAAATTCTTCAATGTTTCTTTTTCTTTGCAGTACAGGGGATGGAACCCAGGGCCTCACCTATGCCAGGCAAGTGCTCACTACTCGCCCCTGCCTGTGTTGGCATTTTGTTTGTTTGTTTGTTTGAGACAGGGTCTCACTCTGCAGTGCAGGCGGGCTCAGAACTCATGGCGATCCTCCTGACTCCAAGTGCTGGAATGCCAGGTGTGCACCACCACACTCGGCCCTGCTGGCATCTTGTTAACCCCACAACCAGAGGGAACTGAGTCCCTGATGACTGTCTGTACTCATTCAATGGAAGGGCTCCAGTTTACGAAAATCAGGTGTGGTGATACATGCCTGTCATCTCAGCACTCTGGGAGGCTGAGGCAGGAGGATCACATGTTTGATCCTAGTGTGGGGAACTTAGCAATTTAGTGAAGCCTTGAGTCAAAAAAAAAAAAAAAAAAAAGACTGCAGGGGTAGCTCAGTATCAAACTCCTGGGTTCCACCCCCCAGTACTGCGAATGTAAATAAATAGACACCTGTGCACTCCTCTGAGACCAACCACCTAGCCCAAAAGTCTGTGTGGTACCGCCAGGGTCCAGGCTTATGCTAGGCACAAAGGAGACTTGGAAATCATTGACTCATTCAGCGGCTCCATCCACAGTGCTTTCCTCTGTAGTTCAGGCTGGCCCTGAGCTCACTATGTAGCCCAGGCAAGCCTCGAACTCAGCAATCCTCCTGCCTCTGCCTCCCGAGTGCTGGGATTGCAGGCGTGAGCCGCCACGCCCGGCACTTTCCTCATTTTTAATCTAGCAAGTGAACTCCTCCACATCCCTCAGAGCCCTTTATAAACTTCTCTGCCCCGTCCCAGGTGGACTCCTGAAGCCCCTCTCGGGACCTCCATCCCCGAACGCTGCCTGAGCCCCAGCCGGGAGCACTGTGGGTGATCTGTGTCTTGCTCATGGAATGAGGGGTGTGGCGCCACCCAGAAGCCCGAGGCCCCACACTCACCAGCAAGGGCATCCAGCAGACGCTGGCCACCACCATGATGCCCAGCAGCTGTGCCATCATCTCCACCTCGCCGTCGCGCGGGCGCTGGCACGCAGCCTGGCGGCCGTGGTAGACACGGCACAGGGTGAACACGCTGATGGTGTTGAGCACGAAGGACAGCACCACCGACAGGCCGCCGAGCAGCGAGAAGAGCAGCGCGAAGGCCACGTCGCCGGGCTGCGTGCCCAGCGTCAGGAAGCACCAGGAGCCCGGGTACTGCAGCGAGTAGCGGCCCAGGCCGAGCGGGGGCAGCAGGCCCAGCGCCAGCGCCAGCACCCACACCAGCGCCACCGAGGCCCAGGCTCGGCGCGGTGAGGCTGCCGTGGGCCGTGAGAAGGGTCGCGTGATGCCCAGGTAGCGCTCGGAGGCCATCGCGGCGCCCAGGAGCAGCGGGCACAGGCCAAAGAAGACCATGGCGACGCCCATGAAGTCGCAGAGGTGGCAGCGCGGGTCCACGGCCCGCCAGTCGAAGAGGATGGCGTGCTGGGACACGACAATGACCCCAGTGAGCAGAAGCCCCAGGAAGTCCGTGAGGACCAGGCCGCACAGGAAGGTGAGGAAGGAGGACCGTGGGCTCGAGCCGCTCGGCCGCGCGCCCGCCAGGACGCTCAGCGCCAGCAGGTTGGAGGCCAGGCCCACCGTGCAGAAGGAGGCCGCAAACCAGGGGGAGGCGATCAGGCCCCGCTCCTGCAGCGTGATGTTCGTGGGCCGGAAACACGGCCCCAGGGAGGTATCATTGGGCCACATGGTGCTGAGGGGACGCGGGAACAGGGGTCACCACCCCATCGGGCGGCCCAGGTCAGCACACCTAGGAGGCTAGAGAGAGAAGAGCGGCTTGTTACCGACTCTGCAGGAGTCTGGCAAACTCCTACCCAGCCCTCAGTGTCTCAGCACCAATATCCCCTCTTGGAGGAACCCTCTCCGAGGGCAAGGGGTAAGAACAGAGAACTCTTGGCAGGGCCTTGTGATGCACAACTCTAATTACAGCCACCCAGGAGGCTGAGGCAGGAGGATTATAGGTTTGCATTTTCCAGTACTAGAGTTCAATCTGAGCTCTGTTCCCAGCTTTTTCTTTAATTGGGACAGGGTCTCCCAAAGTCGCTAAGTTGGCCAGACTGGGCATGAACTTGCAATCTTCCTGCCTCAGCCTCCCAGAAAGCTGGGATGACACCCAGGTGCCCTCATCCCTGGCTCTGAGGATGACAAGTATGAGTCCAGCCTGAGTAACTTAGCAAAACCCTGCCTCATAATAAAAAAATAAGCCAGGCCTGATGGCACTCACCTGCCATTCTAGCTCTCAGGTGGGAAGCTGAGGCAGGAGGACTGCTGAGCTCCAGGCCAGCTCGGGGTATGTAGTGAGTTCAAGGCCTGAAGTACATAGCAAGACCTTTTTTCAAGGGAAGGAAGAATGAGAGAGAGAGAGAGAGAGAGAGTGAAACCTTCAGCCTTGAGGACAAATATTAGGGCTGTCCTTTCTGGCACCCCTGGAAGACACCAGGACATACTGAGTCCTGAGGACCAAAGAGCACTGGGTGTGGACCTCAGTCCTGGTGTTCACTGTGTGACTCCGGGTGAGAGGGTCCTGCTCCCTGAGCCTCAGTTTCCCACCGTTCAACCTCTTAAGACCTCAGCAGAGCTCAGACCAGCTCTAGACGCCGTGGACAGACATTGCGGCCCCAGGTCGCAGCCAGCCAGCCAGATGACAGCTGCTGTCAGCGGGGAACTGCTTGGTTTCTGTTCCTGGGGCACTTACGGCTTCACCCTCCCCAGAATCACACGCCTCCCTTTTTTTTTCTACTTTCCTGGCGTCACTTTTAGAACAAGAAATAAGCCCAGAAGTCCCAGTTCCATTTTGGGAAGAAAAAAAAGTCCCAATATTTCCCAGGGGACGATGGGAGGGGAAGGGCAGCCGCCGGACCCGGCGTGGGGCTGGGGGATCGACTTGGATACACAGTAGGGCCGACTGCGGGGTGGATGGGCTACTGGACGTGCCTGAGGCCAGGTGTGGAATAGTTACTGAAACACACACAGGACCCTCACTGTGCAGGGGGTGGGGTCGGACAGCGGCCCAGAGAGGCTCATTACTGTGTCCAGAGTCGCAGTGTTCGCCTGGGGTTGCCCAGGGATGTAAACTGAGGCATCCTCACCTGTAAATGTTCATACAGACTCCAAGATCCAAACTCTGGATCCTCCAAGATCCTGTCAGGCAGCCGGAAAGCAGGGTGCGGAGGGCTGGCCTTGGGATTTCTTTTCCCTTCCTTTCTTTCCTTCCTCCCTTTTTGGTACTGAAAATTAAACCCAGGGCCTTTGTGCTGAGCTCTAACCTCAACTTTTTTTTTTTTTTTTTTGAGACAGGGTCTCGCTTTGCAGTTCAGGCTGGCCCTGAGCTCACTATGTAGCCCAGGCAAGCCTCAAACTCAGCAATCCTCCTGCCTCTGCCTCCTGAGTGCTGGGATGATAGGCGTGAGTCGCCACGCCCGGCACTGTGGTATGTGCTATTGATGGCTGGTGGGCGTGAGTCTCCACGCCCAGCATTGTATGTGGTTACCGGGGATCGAACTCAGGACCTTGCACTTGCGAGGCAGTTGCTGGAACCACTGAGCTAACCCTCCGGCCCAAACCTCAACTTTTTTAAATGCTTCTTTTGAGCTAGGGTCTTATGAAGTTGTTAAACTGCCTGGGCAGGGTTCCAACTTTCGACCTCTCTGCCTCAGCCTCTAGTTCCTGTGATGACGGGGTGGGGCTCCCCTGTGCCCAGCTGGTATTTTCTTCGAGCAGTGAGTAGAGCACAGCCTCTTTTCAAACTCTGGACTTGTCCTCTTCCTGCTGGTGAGGCGGGAAGCCAGGGCGTGGCAGGGAGAGAAAGCAGGGCCGGTTCAGCACAAGATCTCTGGACACATGTGCCAAATAATTCTCAGGACCCCACGTGTAGAGCTCTCATGGGTTCTTGTGACACTTGGAACGAAAGAAAGGACACAAATGCCGCCAAGAGCTCACTGTTGTGCCCCAGCACAGTAGCCCAGCCTCACGCTACAGGGTATACTCTTAGTGTTTTTCTCTTTTACTCAGCCTAAGTTCACTCTGGAGAACATTTCTCCCTTACTTTTCATTCTTAATTTTTCAAGTAAATGTGAAACTCTGCTTGTTTCCTTGACTTCTTTGTTCAAAATGGAAGGAACCTGGAACCAACTTTCCCAAACCCAATTATATTTATTTGGCGAGCCAGCCAGGAGACAGGTAAAGCCATTCCGCACACTTTTTGTTTCTTTCCAAAATCCTGTGACCGTATTTTGGTGTTCTTTTTTTTTTTCTCTCTCTTTCTCTTTCTCTCTCTCCTAAACTGCCAGTCTGAGAAGAGCTTCCTTTGTAGTCTGGTCATAGGAGATGAGAAGGGCAGAGTGTGCGACACTGTGTTTTTCTTGCAGCCATGATCGACTTTCTTTGCTACTCGTGTTCACTCCACGGGCTCACTCTTCATTTGTTCATCATACAGTATGTCCCTGTGAAGTTGTGGTTCAGAGTTTGCAACCTCAGTCACTTGCAGATTTTTCCCTAACTAATAGTTGTTTGTGGAAAACCCTGCAATTTTGTGGGAACCAAAAATATCCTTTAAATTGTTCTTATTTTCCAGGCGGTTACAAGTAGCCAATCCGAGCACGTTATTCACTTCTCCTTGGTGTTAACTGGTTGCTGCCTGTAACCAAACTCTGGCAAATGCACCAGCATTCTCGCTTTGTAACAGGTTGCTGTATTATCTGAGCAGCTAGAATAGCTATTTCCAGTGTTCTTGTCTTCTTATTCTTCCCCTTCTTTTAGACAGGGTCTCACTTTGTAGTTCAGGCTGAACCTGAGCTCACTATGTAATCCAGCCAAGCCTTGAACTCACAGTAACCCTCCTGCCTCTGCCTCATAAGTGCTGGGATGACAGGCGTGAGCCACCATGCCCAGCATTGTGGTATGTGGTACTGATTGCTGGTGGGTGTGAGTCACCATGCCCGGTATTGTATGTGGTTACTGGGATCGAACCAAGGACCTTGTGCTTGCTAGGCAGGCACCTGAACTACTGAGCTAAATCTCTGGCTCTCTTTCGTTCTTATAGCCCTAAGATGATGCCAAAACACCCTGTCCCACCCAAGGTTGAATTAATACAGTTTTATTATGTTTAATTACATAACTGTGGGAGACATAGCATATTTAGGGTTTAAACTATAAAAATAGAGTTTTTTCAAACTGGCTGTGGTGGCTCACGCCTGTAATCCCAGCACTCAGAAGGCAGAGGCAGGAGAATTGCTGTGAGTTCGAGGCTTGCCTGGGCTTCATAGTGAACTCAGCATCAGCCTGAACTATGAAGCAAAACCCTGTCTCAAAAAAACTTTTAAAAAAAAGTAGTAATTTTTCTAACCATATCTGAAATTCACAGTTTTTCACAATTTACAGGTGCAGTAAAACATAACTGTACCTGTAATGTTGGGGTCCACTGTATTTTGCTACCCTTTTTTGGAAATTAGCCTGGTCTCTGCTTCCCCCAGTTTGTAACTGACTATTTCTTTCGGTTTGGTGTTTTGATCTAGAGCACCAACCTGCCTCACCTGGTGACTGGACACCAAATTGTCATGTCATGCAGCTAAATGCCACCTGCTGACCATCTGACCATCAGTTAAAACTTAACTGAAGTGACTGTGGTATGCAATGACTCTAAAAACTACTGCCTTAAGCAAAGTACCAAAGTGTGTGTGTGTGTGTGTGTGTGTGTGTGTGTGTGTGGTACTAGGGATTCAACTCAGGACCTTACACTTGGCAGGCAGGTGTGCTGCCAACTGGGCTACATCCCCAGCTCCAAGGTTTTTGCTATCAGTAAATGCAAGAGATGCTTTTCCCATAAACCTTCACTCTGAAGTTATGTAAAGAGCAATCAGGTAACGCAACTAAAGGAACTCCTTTTGAGAGGAGGGTTCTGCCTTTATTTCATGGGAGTCAAAGGTCTGGGTAGGGCCAGCAGCTGGCTCAACCCCCTTCTCTCTAAGGAGCTAATGGGCCCCAGTGTGGAGACAAGAAACCCTTTAGTGGGTTCTTCCTTCTGTGCTTCTGTGAGCAATGCCGGCATTGGTCTAAGATGCAGACGGAGTGGCTGCCTGGTCAGTGTTAGAGTCTCATCAGGGACGCCTCGTCGGGACTCTCGGGTCTCTTCCTTCTGCGTGGGACACCCTCTTGAGCAGCCAAGACCTACTTGACTCCCTCTGTCTAGGGCCCAAGACAAACCAACAGGAAACCTTCCGGGCCTCGCCATGCAGATTTCACTGACTCTGCCACTGGGCAGATCCTGGATGAGGGGGGAAGTTTAGTCTTAACAGTTTAAAGCAGGAATGGTTTATATACAGTAGTGTTCGGGGTTCGGTATGAACTGAGAAATGGTGAAAGATGGGTACAGGGTGGAACTTTAAATCATGAGACTCAGTTACAACGTTTCTGCTTTAGACATAAGAGACAGGATGAGACCCTTCACATTCAGGCTTCTGTGATGCTTAAATCAAAGGGAATGTTCAGGAACTGATAGTATTTAAAGTGGCCCCTGAGAATGGGAAAAAATGAGAATTAAGTCTTGTCAGGTACTGGTGCAAATTCTCAATGTCAGTTGTGAGGACAATGTGTATATAAAATGTGCCAATAAAATCAATTAAAAATAAAATAAAGTGGCCCCTGAGGAGGAAGCGGATATCCTGGGTGAGCTTGACCTTGACCTGAGATCTCTCCCTGTCTCTCAGATCGGTTCCAGTCTTTCTGATCCGTTTGGTGAGACAGGAAGGCTTTGGGCCTCCTTCCATAGTTCCTAGCCCGGTATATCAATGGGTCAACTCCCTCCAAATGACTCAAGAACTCCATTAGTGCCCAGAACCCCAGAGAGATTCCTCAGCTCCCCTATCTTGCACCTTAGATAGCCTTGAGTCCCCCCACGTACACAGACAGCTTTATGGCCTGGATGTTTAACTCTTTTTTAATTGCAGACATCCAGCAATGTGAAGAACAAGTAGGACAACTGCTGGAAAGACCAAAAAAAAAAAAAAATCCTGCAAGATGCTAGGAACTATGCAGATGAGCATCATGCTTTAAAAAGGGGAAGGAAAGTGTCCTGGAGAGGATGTTTTCAGTTCCACAGAACCAAACTGAGACTGTAATACTAGTCATGAGCTAGAAATGCTATGCTAGCTACTCTTGTCATGAGAATAAAAAGCTGTAGTATTATTATTATTTTAGTTTTTTGAGACAGGGTCTTGCTTTGTAGTTTAGGCTGGCCTGGAGCTCACTATGTAGCCCAGGCAAGCCTTGAACTCAGCAATCTCCTGCTTTTGCCTCCCGAGGGCTGGGATTATGGGCGTGAGTCATTACACCCAGCATTGTGTTATGTGGTATCAGGAATCGAACTCTGGACCTCATGCTTGCAAGGCAGATGCCAGAACCACTGAGCTGAATCCCTGTCCCCCCCCCTTTTTTTTAGATAATGGGGATCAAACCCAGGACCTTACACATGCCAGGCAGGCATGGAACCACTGCGCTACATCCCTAGTCTAGTAAATACATCACTATAGATTCATCTTCCAGGGAGGGAGAAACACTATTGGAACGTCATTCCTCTTGTCAGTCAAACCCTGATATTCCACCCTAATTCCAAAAACCTGAGAACTAATGGGAAAAGGCAAAAAGTTAAATAGCTATAGAGACTTCAAATATACCTTCCTGGTGCTACACGCCCATGCAGCCATCTGGGAGGAAGGAGGCTTACTGACTAACAATCGCCTATCATGCATAGGCAGGAAACTGCCCAACTCCAGAGCCAGCCCATCTTTCCAAGCAGGTTGCAGTCATGCACTGTGAAGGGAACCAACAAAACATGTCTGAAGTATCCTTGGGAAATCAAAAAACCTTACAGCGAAGCCAACGGGGCAGCCTTACAGCCCCTTAGGACTCTACCCTTATTCCCAGTTTCTGAAAGACCATTAAAACCAGTCTATACTCCCCAGGATGATAAATGAGCCTCAGGACATGAGGGAATGAAAAAGAGACTCTGGTGGTATTAGAAAATAACTGATCCTTCCTCAAATGACAGTGGAAGGCTATAAAAACACTTTATGGCCCAGGGGATTTAGCTCAGTGGTTCCTGGTGTCTGCTTTCCAAATGCAAGCTCCCAAATTCAATCCTGGTAACCACATGCCACAATGCCGGGTGTGGTGACTCATGCCCACCAGCAATCAGTGCCACATACTGCAATGCTGGGCGTGGTGGCTCATGCCAGTAATCCCAGCACCGAGGAGGCAAAGACAGAAAGATTGCTATGAGTTCAAGGATTGCCTGAGCTACACAGTGAGCTCAGGATCAGCCTGAACTACAAAGCGAGACCCTGTCTCAAAAGACAAAAACCAAACCAAAACAAAAAACACTGAAAAAAACCAAAACACTTCATGATTCCTTTTTTGGTAAGAGATGCCACAGCGGTAGGATCACTCACATTCTCACACAATTTAGTCCTAGTTTCATTACCTCTAGGGCTGCAAAGTCTGCCTACTGTGTGCCTAAAACCACCCAGGGGAGCCCAAGACACTTCCTTTAGTAGAACTGTACAGAGAAGAGCAGGGAATTAGACCTTAACCACACCCCACTGCGTGGAGGATTTAAACAGATGTTCGTCCTGATTGACACCTTTACTGGCTGCATGGAAACATTTCCTCCCCATTCAGAAAAGTCTATGAAGGCAATCAAGTTACTTCTTAAATCACCCCTAGATCTGGACTACCCCAGTCCCTCCAGAGTGACACTGGAGTTCTCTTACCTCCTGAGTGACTCAAGTTGACCACCTGGTAGCCTCAATCTCCTGGGAAGCTAGAGAGAGCCAACCAGACCCTAAAGTCAGCTCTGGGAAAACTTTACCATGAGACATCTGAGTCCTGGCTCCAACTGCTACCAACAGCGTTCACGAAGGCTCGTAATGTGCCCCACACGGCTAAGTTTGAGTTCATTTGAGATGTTCTACAGTTAGCCACTTCTGCCTTCAGATATGATAGCACAGCCAGAGAGCACAACACTCTGAGGATATCTCATTAGTCAAACCATAGGCTGTCCAAATGTATGGAAGAGATCCTGTCAACTCCTGACCCACGGTGACCACCTAGCGTCCCTCCTATGGACCAAATGCTCCTAAAAACTTGGAAAGAGGGGATTCCTCCTGATCATTCAAAGCTAACACGGAAGGGGTCCTTTTCAGGGACCCTTGCCACACCCACTGCAGTTACAGGGCAGAGACAGAGAGTTGAATTCACGTTTCTAGAATAAACCCAGTCCCAGCTGAACTGTCTGAAGAACAAGATCACCCAAAAGGAAAAAATTACTCATGTGGTCCTCCGGAAGAATTGAGATTTCTTTTGAGAAAGCAAGACTCCAGTGCTGCTACAGCTAGGTAAACAGGATCTTGCTAAAGCTGCGGCTCTCAGCTATGAGATTTCTCTCTCATATATGTTCTTCTCTATTGGAAGCGAGGAACTCTGCTCTTTGTATTTGGGCTAATAGTAAAGTTTCTTTCTCCCGTCAGACAGACAGTTCAATGGTCACCAACTCTTTCCTCGTTTCTTCTGCCCTATTTTCCTTTCCTCCTCCCCATCAGCGAGCCGTCACTCAAGTTGGTTGGAGAGTGAATAACTGACGTAGCCGGGATCTATGGCCGCTCCCAGTTTGAAGAAACTACCTAAGACAGAGACCTCCACTTCCTCGGCAGCCCATAAAGAACTATGGGAAGGCCAGAGATTTAGCTCAGTGGTTCCAGTGCCTGCCTAGCAAACGCAAGGTCTCTGGTTCGATCCCCCGGTAACCACATACAACAATACTGGGTGGGCCGGAGGGTTAGCTCAGTGGTTCTGGCGCCTGCCTCGCAAGCGTAAGGACCTGAGTTCGATCCCCAGTTACCACATATAATGCTGGGCGTGGTGGCTCACGCCTGTCATCCCAGCACTCGGGAGGCAGAGACAGGAGGATTGCTGAGTTCAAGGCTTGCCTGGGCTACATAGTGAGCTCAGGGCCAGCCTGAACTACAAAGCGAGACCCTGTCTCAAAAAAAAAAAAGATGGGATTTGTGTCTGTCAGGGGGTAATGAGGCAGAAAGGCAGAGCATGGCGGACTGACTGGCCTATTAACTACAAGATTCAGGTTACGCGTACCAAATGACCCTCAGGACCCTGTGTACAGTTCTTGTCGATTGGGCGAGGAATAAAAGGACACAGGTGCCAGGAGGCGCCCGCTATCCTGCCTCACTATGGTAGCCTGGCCTTGTGCTGGAAGGTGTACTTTTGTGTTTGCTTTTCCCCTTCTCACTCAGCCCATGTGCACTCTACAGAGCCGGTTTCTCCTTTACCCTTCACTTCTCATTTCTCAAGTAAAGTGGAACGTTGTACCATCTTCCTTATTTTGTTCAACTCTTTGGTCCAGACGGAGGAACCTGGAATCAGCAGCCCAAAACCCAGTCACACTGGGAGCCTCAGTTTCCCTTTGTGTGGACACACTGTGGGTACCCAGTTGCCACTGGGAACAAGGCGTTGCCGGAAGTGGAGGCTGCAGGGACCATGCATTTCCTGGAAGCTGGTGGGTGGCCTGGGCCTGGCTCCCACCTCCTAAGTCAGTGCTTGGCAGGGCTCCTTGGCTCTGTTCCTCCCTGTGGAGCCTCATAAATTATCGAGTTCCAGACAGCTGCCCTGAGCGCCCCCTGGCACAATCCCAAGGCCTCTGCCACCTCCGTGGGGTAAGGCCTCTGGGAGAAACTGAGGCTCAGAGAGCCAGGGTAGGGGTGCTTTTCTCTGCTACTGGTGATGGTAGCCCTGGGCTCCAGGGCAGAGCTTGCTCTCTATGACCTCAGATTTGGATTCCCCCTGGGATGGGGCGCTCCCTCCCCGCTGAGCTGGTATGCTGTTTCTAAACATTCCCGGGACTCAGGCTGTGCCTGTGGTCACTGCCCCAGCCCCAGCTTCTGCCTGCAGTGACCACCAGGGCCCTTCTGACTCTCTGGGTTTCCTTGACCCCCGACTCCAGCGCCCGAGCCCGGAGGCCATGGGAACACATACCTCCATACCTCCAGGGTCTAGGTCCAAGCCTTCTACCCAGAGCCTTTGGCAATGCGGAGGCTGGAAACTGGCACCAAGTCCCTTTTGGCCACAGCTGGGAGTTTCCAGTCCCCCGCAGCCCCTCCCTGCGGGGGCTCAGGTATTCATGGCCATCTCAAGTTCCCCCCAGGCAGGCAGGCCAGCAGAGGGACCTGGCCTCAGGGTCCTATGTTGGCCACAAGGGACGGCAGAGTTCTCACGAACCATCCTTACGTGGCCCTTGGAGGAATGGTCTTCTTCTCTGTGCCTCATGGGAGGCGAGGATTCACCTTCTCCTAATAATGCCGGAAAAAAAAAAAATCCGGAACCTAGCCAGACATGGTGACACATGCCTGTAATCCCAGCACTCGGGAGGCTGAGTCAGGAGGATCCCTGTGAGTTTGAGGCCAGCGTGGCAAACAGCCAGCCTGAACTACATAGCAAGTGCCTGTCTCCAAAAACCAAACCAAACTAAACTAAAAGAATCCCTGGGCCTGAGAGAAAGAAGGTCCGGACTCAGCATCCAGGGTTGTGGAATTCTAACAAGCCCTGATTTCTGGAATCTGAAGGGCTCAGTCTAGAATTCCGGGGGGTGAGCTTCGGAACCCTCCGTCACAATTCCCTGGGTCCAGGCTGGGGACATGGCTGCGATGGGTGCAGGACGTGTGCCCATCAGTGCCCAGGGGGCATGGCTCCCGCTCCACATGCCACCCTGGCCTGCCCCACAGCCTGGCCCCAAGGGGCGACAGAGGCCTCCCAGCAGCTTGGACTCCTTCTTGGGTGCCCAGCCCACCGTGCTGAGCAGGAACATCGGCCCTGCCGCACCGGTGTCCTGTGTAGCAGGGGAGGGAGCCCAAGCCCAGTAGCCTTGGCTGTTCTGCCCGGCCTGCCTGGAGCCTCATAGCAGCGAACCCAGCTTGGGAGTCCTTCCTGCTCCCATGGACAGAGTGGGAGCCCTCGGCCACCCCTATTTCTGGGTGCTTATGGCCATGTCCATGCACCCACCAGGCCAGGGACCGGGCTGACCTCTGCAATAGGGTCTGCAGATTCGCATCTGCTTACCAGGTAGTTCCGTCACATCCTGACGCAGCTGCTGACACACACCTACGTGCAACATGCCTAACACACAGGGTGCCAGCTCTCTCCGGTGTGCCCACCCCTCTTCACACAGGGTGTTTCATTTCCGGGAACTTTTCCTGTTATTGAGGCCAATGAGGCCTTCCCCACAAGCCCAGTGTGCAGATGGCTTCACTGCCTGGGGACCCCAGTGTGCACAGCCTCCTCTGAACCGGTTTCTTTATCTGTGCAGTGAATCCTGCGATCACAGGATAACATGAGCACTGGGTGTGGGACCAGGGAGGGGGACCCAGGCCACGTGGCTGGCAGTTCATGGTGGACCCGTTAACAGGGATTACACAGTTACCCGGACATGTGTGTGCGTGCGCGCACACACACACACACACACACATACCAGCAACAGGGAGACAGGGACAGTTATGCACACAGCCAATCAGATGTACAGGCAGCCACACAAAGACAGGCAGATATACAAGGAACACAGACTGTGAGGCACACATGGAGACCCACAAACGCATAGCCACGCAGAGACACAGCCCTCTCAGCCTCTGGCAGTCTGAGGTCCAGACCCTGCTCTCGGCCAGGTAATCTTCAGGACCTGGCTGGCCCCTTCCAGGCCAAGACAAACTGGAAACTCAGGTCCAGCCCCGGCTGCCCTCTCTTCCACTGACTGCAGGGAGCAAAGGCCACACTGGGGCCCCTGACCGGACAGACTGACACCCTGCGCCTGGCTGTCATCGCTGCCCACGGTAACACACCCACCCACAGCACCGGCAGGGTCAGCGGGACACGGGCAGCCACAGAGCTCACATACCCTGGGGTGCATCCTGCTAGGTGCCACACGGGGCGCGGGCCTCACCTGGCCAGGACTGGGGCACTGGGCCGGGTCGCGGGGTGTCCTGGGAGCAGGTCGGTCAAATGCTTAGGCGCCCGGAGGACAGCAGGAAAGCGGAAGGCCGGCAGAAGGTGGGATGTAGGAATCCAGTGCCAGGGATCCCTGGGGAAACTGAGTCACGGCGGGGCCGGCCTGATGGATGTCCCGGCGGCTGCAGATGGAGGGCGTGGCGGCAGGGGGCGCTGGGACGCGGGGCCCACCCGGAGAGGGGTCGAGCAGGCAGGGTGGGCGCGGGTTGGGCTGGCGCGCGTTCTCCGCTGGGTTCTGAATCCCCGCCCGCCAGCGGCCCGCCCCGCCCCCGCGCTGGCCCCGCCTCAGCCAGGCCTGGCCGCCTCCAGGTCGGTGGTCGCCCCTGGACACCCCTGGGAGTGGGGACGCCCACGAAACCCCCATCTGAGGGCGAAGGCACGGCCCCTGTCCCCACCCCCAGTCTCTGGGGCACCCCTGTGGGGCCTCTCCGGAACTCCCACCGCCAGCCAGCCCGGAATTGTTCACTGTCGGGACAGAGCCCACGGCCTACAGAGGCGGGGAGCAAACCCGGAGGTCAACTCCCAAGAGACCCGGACTCTGCAGCAGGGAGGGGACGGAAACTCCCAGCTGCATAACCAGGTGGAATCGGGTCTGGAACACAGTAGGTGCTTAATAAATACAGGACAGTTGTGGGAATGGGGTGTGGGTGACTAGACACTCAAAGCCACCTGGCTGAGAAAGGGTGCAGAGGGCGGCAGCAGCCCCAGGGCCGGGCTGTCTGAAGTGTGGGGGAGGTGTCTTTTTGTCACCAGCGCTGGGTTCGGAGGGGTGGATGCCACGAAATGAAGCAAAAGTGGCCAGGAGGCTAGAGGCAGGGTCTAGACTGGGCATCCCTGGCAGATGACTTTCTTTCTTTTTTTTTTTTTTGAGGCAGGGTCTTGCTTTGTAGTTCAGGCTGGCCATGAGCTCACTATGTAGCCCAGGCAAGCTTCGAACGCAGCAATCCTCCTGTCTCTGCCTCCCGAGTGCTGGGATTACAGGCGTGAGCCACCACGCCCGGCACTGTGGTATGTGGTATTGATGGCTGGTGGGCACGAGTCTCCACGCCCAGCATTGTATGTGGTTACCGGAGATCGAACTCAGGACCTTGCGCTTGCGAGGCAGGCGCTGGAACCACTGAGCTAAATCTCTGGCCCAGCAGATGACTTTCTTAAAAGCCCCCAGAGCTGGCACTCTGGGAGGCCGAGGCAGGAGGATTACAAGTTGGAACCCAGCCTGGGCAGTTCAGTGATTTAGGAGATGCTATTTCAACAACAACAAAAAATTAAAAATTAAAAAGGCCTGGGGATGTAGCTCAGTGCAAAGACCTGGATTCAGTCTCTAGTGGGGGGAAGCCCCTACAGGGCTCCAGGCTGGGGTCCTGCCAGCCAAAGCCGTGCAGCAAGGGGCCTGGGCATGGCATGGGCAGAGGCTCAGACTGCTGTGGCCAAGCTCCTCGGCAGAGGAAAGTCTTGCGGAGGGCCCTTCCTGCTTTGGGTGGAGGAGGACAGGGGTCTGTGGGCCTGAATCACCTTAGGAAACTGCAGCGTAGGGCTGAGGCTGGAAGTGCAACCTAGGACGACTCACTAGCCTTAGTTGGCTGGACTTGGCCTGGAGTGGGCCAGGTTGGCTGACCAGCCTTGACTCTTCCACGCCCAGTCCCCTAGGGTGGCCCAGGAGGGCCCCACTGCCCAGGGGCTGAGCTGGAGGATGGGCTGCACTGTGCAGGCAGGAAGCCCCTTCCCTGCTGCCCTGCCCCCCATCCTTCCGGTCTCAGCCCACACCTCCCTGCCTCCACATCAATCTCATTGAGTTCCAGAGGCATTTAACTCAGAAGTCCCTCTTCTTGGCAAGGGCACCTATCCCAACTCCTACCTATCTGCAAAGCTCTGGCTCCAAGGCCCCTCCTCTGTTAAATTTCCAGATCTCTTGATCTTATTCCCCTCAACCCCTCAGGACACAATTCTGAGCTGTAGGTGGGCCTGCTGAAGAATCCCTTTAGCGGGAGAGACTGAAGGACACAGACCATCCCAGACCCCTGAAGTCAGGTTGGCCCAAACGAAGTGACATGCATAGTCTGGGGGAGCCCAGAGGTGAGCTACTACGTCATCCTGAGGGAAAGGATTGTGGAAGCTGGGGCTCTGTGAGTTCCATAGGAGTTCCCCAGATCTGGGCCAATGCCAGTAGCAAGAATTGTAGGGCAGGACCTGGGATTTGGCTCAGTGGTTCCGGTGTCTGCCTGGCAAGTGCAGAGTTCGATCCCCAGTACCACATACCATAGTGCCGGGCATGGTGGCTCATGCCTGTAATCCCAGCACTCAGGAGGCAGAAGCAGGAGGATTGCTGTAAATTTGAGGCTAGTCTGGGTTACAGAGTGAGCACGGCATGAACTACAAAGCAAGACCCTGCCTAAAAAAGAATAAAAAATAAAGAATTGCAGGGCAGATGTGGTAGGAATAGGATGTGGGCTGAGGCTGCTGATGGGGGTAGTGAGGTAGGAGGCGGTTCCCTTCCATTTCCTCTGTCCTCAGCCTGGAGATAAAAGGGACAATGTCCCTTCTGGGAAAAGCAGGCAGGGGTCAGAGGCCAGCTGACTTTTTCTTTGATGTGACTTACATGTCTCTTCCAGGCAGGAGGAAAGGATGCCTGTTGTACACGTGGGGAAACTGAGGCTCGGGGCAGGGAGGGCAATGTTAAGGCCCCATCTGGGACTGAAACATGAGCTCTGGGTCCCCTTCACGTCTGGGGCTGGCAGCTGGTTAGTCCCCAACGAACACATCTGTCTGGGTGGGTGGGAGGGCGGAGCCTCCTGGCCTTGGGGGCTGGTGGTGGGAACAGACCAGGCTCAGGATGTGCCCCCCATGGCTGTGGCTTCCGGCCGGGCCAAGCAAGGAATAGCTATTCTTAGCTTTGGACACAGCTGAGGAAAGGAAGAGATGGAGTGGTAGCTGGGGCAGCTTCCGGGCCATGGGTGGACCGCAGACAGAAGCCAGGGTGGGGGTCCTGAGGCTGCCCCGAGGAGGCTCCCTGCTCAGAAGCTCTGTCTGAGTCAGGGACCTTCTGTGGCTCCCCCGTGCCCGGCAGACTTTCAGCTGTGTGTCCAGCCATTCAGGACACACCTGCCACGGGCCCCTCCCTCCTCACGTGGCCCTCCTCCAGAGACCCATCAGGCTCTCCAGGATTTTTCTCCCATGCAGGGCACCTCTTGTGTCAGCTCTGCCCCCTCACAGGTCCACACTTCGCTGAGCCTGCAAGCAGGACATGGGGAGGACACTGGAGCTGAGGGAACATCTGCAGGGACAGAGGGAAAACAGGCCTGACGTGGGAATGTGCCACGTGCACAGCATAACCCCCCCCCCAATTTTAGTGCTGGGGCTAGAACCCAGGACCTTGCACACAGCAAGGAAGCACACACCACCACCCCTTTTGAGACAGGGTCTTCCTAAGTTGTCCAAAGTGGCCTTGAACTTGTTATCCTCCTGCCTCATTTTCCTGAGAAGCTGAAAGGCATGCATTGCCAGGCTTGCTCTTCTCCATTTCTTACCCATTGAGCTGGGGTCCAAGTGTCTTGGAATTCCCTACTGAGCCCTGCTGTCAGGGAGTCTGGCCTAATGCCAATTAGCCGTGGGTAGCTTAGCTCAGGGATTGATTGGTAGAAGCTGCCTGGATGCATGACTGTCACTCTGAGATTGATTAGCAATGTCTGCCATAGGCTCAGAATGGGACAAGTAGGACAGATGGGTTGGAGGGCTGCCACACTGGACCAGCTTGGCCTGTGGCCTGAAAAGCATCTCTTAATCAGATGTAATTCCCTGGCGTCCATACCCCACATACAAGGTTCCTCAGCATCAGGAGTCAAGACTAGGAGGTGGCAGTGGGTGACCTGTGGCGGAGGGACCTGCTCTTATCTCTGTCGAATGCAGCTCCTCAGCCTGGCATCACCAACACCCAGGGCAAATCTGAGCACTGCACAATGCTGGGCTGTATCCCTGGGCTTCACTCGCTGCATGCCAAGAGCAGCCCCAGCGTGACATTTCCTGACATGGTCAAGCACTATCCCATGAGCATGGCGGCCTAGGTGAGCATGTCCCGGTATCCCTCCTACCGAGAAAAGGGACAGCCGTGCCTCCCAGGCAGGAAGCAGCCGTGACGGGGGGGAGAGGCCAGACAGGCAGCCTGAGGACTATGGACTATTTTTAGGTGTCGTGCTGGGGGTGTGAAGGCTCATTGGCTGTCACAAGGACACCGTGGTATGTAGGACGTCACCGCGGGGCCACTGGGTGTGGGTGCTGTGGCCCGGCGTGTTCTGCCAACTCTGACTCTCCAGCAAAATGCTCATCACAAACACAGGCCTACTCGTGGACACCAAGCAACGAAAATAAAACGAGGTTGTTATTCCCGCTTAAAAAAGTTTTTCAGATATACAGACTGAAATGATTTCCAGATGAGACAGGGCTTGGAAGGAGAGTCGGTCATGGGAGCTGGTGTCTGGGGAGCCAGGAGGTGGCACTTCGGAGCCCCCTGAAGACTGATGACACAGATGTTGTTGTACCCAAGCGTGACAGGAGGGGCTTGGGTCAGAGCTGGGTATGGAAAGCTATGTGGCTCTACGGGCTGGACACGGTTTCCTCACCCACCTGCCCACCACAGGCCAGGGGCCCCACGCCAGGCCTTGTGCACTTCCTCCTGCCACCTGCCATAGTACCCTGCTTGGGGTGGGCACTTCTGGCCCCCATGAGCTGCCATCTTGTCCCGAGGCAGCTGGCCAGCATCTGGGTCTGGCTCCACCCTGCACCTCTGTGCGGTGAGTAGGTGGCTCTTGGGGCACCTGGAGGTGGAAGTCTGCTCGCAGGTGC
Source organism: Thryonomys swinderianus (assembly GCA_004025085.1). Taxonomy (NCBI): domain Eukaryota; kingdom Metazoa; phylum Chordata; class Mammalia; order Rodentia; family Thryonomyidae; genus Thryonomys; species Thryonomys swinderianus. The sequence goes on along the minus strand of PVIC010020772.1, from coordinate 5,707 downwards.
CCGGCCCCTTCCCTCTGACAGTCCCTCCCCACGCACCCTGTGCGGAGGCTGACCCCTGTCCCCTCCACTCTCCAAAGTCACTTCTGTGGCTGAACCCTGTTCGGTGAAGGGGGAGACAGGCCCAGTGGGAAGCTCCGGGTGGGGGCGATGCCGCCGCAGTCCTGCGACTCAGGGCCCTCTGTCACCGCCGGTAGCGGTACCGCTTGAAGTGAAACCACAGCTGGAAGATGCCGTTGGCGAACTGGCAGCGGAAGCCGTGGCGGTGGGAGTACTCCCACTCGCGGTTGACAATCTTGAAGGCGATGTCCTCATAGGGTGGGCCCGCGTGGAAGCGCAGGATGGCGAAGTCCTTGTTGTCGGTGCAGGCCTCCAGGAAGTACTCGGGCGTGGAGCGCTTGTCGATGAGGTCGGGGTAGAAGATGTTGAACTTGTAGCCCTGCACGATCTTGGGCGGCGGGTTGTCAAAGTCGTAGTGCGTCTGGTTGTACTTGTTCCACTCGAAGCCCGTGTGCACGCGGTTGAAGAAGCGAGGCTTGCGAGGCCGGTACTTGTCGGCCCACAGGTAGGCCTTGCCACTCAGCGGCAGCTCCACACTGAACTGCGCCTCGTCCTGGCCCATGCCCTCCTTGGCACGCCGGAAGAAGATGTCTTCGGCGCTCTCAGTAGCATCACCTGTGTGGGCAGCGTGGGTGTCATGCTGGGCCTCCCTCTGGGCTCTGGGGTGCTGACCTCAAGGTGTTTTGCAAGGGAGAGCCCACCACTCTGCGGACCCACCTGGTTTGCCCACCCTACCAGGTCCTGCCCCCAGCGGCCCCCAGGCCCTGTCTAAGCTCCTGGGCGGCGCTACCCGTGCACCCAGGCCACGGCCCGGCACTAGGGATCACCTAGCCCTGCCCCCGGCAACATCTCACCCACAGAGCCCGACCCCTTCCTCACCTCCCAAGCCGCCCTCGAAGTCCCCCCGTGTCCCCCACGCACCGGTGACCTGGAGCTGCTGTCGGGACAGCTGCAGGCGCTGCAGGTCCTCATCGGGCTCCAGCACGTGCGCGTCCAGGGGCAGCTCGTGCGCCGTGAGCAGCCGCGGGCTGTACCGGCCCGCGTCATAGTCGTCCAGGCTCTGCTGGATCAGGTCCTCCTCCATGAGCACCGCCTCGCCGTCGCCGTCCCCGTCCCCCTCTCCCGGCGCTGCCCCATCCTCCGCAGGGCCGTCCTCTGCCGAGGGCCCTGGGGGTGTTGGCATGGGCTCCTCGGGCTCCAGGCTAGAGGGAAAGCAGGGGGCAGAGGGGTAAGGAGCGGCGGGTGCGCACAGTGCCGGTTCCCTCGCCAGTCCTTCCGCCTACCTCTGGTTGGGGGACGGCGGCTCCTGCTTGAGGATGGGGAACAGGGGGCCGCTCTCCACGCCCTGCTCCTGCTTTAGCTTGTACAGCTTCTGCCGCAGCACGTCCTGGTGGCGCTCGCGGAGCCTGCAACAGGGTGGCCGTCACCCCCAGCTTAGGGTAGTGCCAGCACCCATGCCCCACGCCCTTCTGACTGCATTCCACCCCATGCCCCGAGGCCGCCCACAGGCTGGGGCTCCTCTGGCAGGCAGACAGGACCAAAGGGCAAAGCTGGGGTGGGGTGGGGAGGACGGGCAGGGGCCTGGAGGACAACAAAATTACATCCATTTACAAACCATTTACAAAGTAACACTGGCAACTGGCGGCGGCGCAGCAGCAGTGTTTACAGGACAGTGCCAAGCATGCAGGGAATCTGTACACAGCTCCCAGGATGGGCGGGTGGCAGGGCGGGGCTTCCGGTGCTGCCCAAAGCGGGGGAGTGGAGGAGTCGGACTCACCTGGCGCGGGCCATGTGCGCACGCAGCTGTTGGAGCAGACTCTCCCAGTAGCCCATGTCCAGGTTGGGGCCACCGGCCCGTATCTTGCCCTCGATGCCCTGGAAGATGACCTGCAGCTGCGTGTACGTCTTGCCCTTGAATACAGACTGCACATCGGAGCTGACGGAAGCGTTGACGCCCTCCCTGCGCTCGCCTGCAGGATGGAGCTGCTCAGAGCCATCCCAGCTCTGTCCCCAGCCTGTGCAGTGCCGGCTGCCCCTCCCTGGCCGAAGGCCACACCCTGCTGGGCCAGGCTGGACATTCAGGGATGAAATGTGTGGAATAAAGAAGCCTCTGGGCCCTGAGCCAGGACTGCTTCACACAGCAGGGCCCAAGCAGACCTCAGTGGCCCTGCTCACGGGGAACCCAGCACCACTAGATCACTGTTCCCCAAGCCAGGGATGGACCCGTGTCTCCCGCACACGCCCAAGGCTGCTTCAGGACTCAGCCCCCATGGCAGGAAAGGCCCTGCTGCCCCTAGTGGCTCAACCTTGCTGGACAAGCCTCGCAAGGGATATAGGGACCAAAGATGGGGAAACTGAGGCTTGCTGAGGGTGTCAGTCCTTGCAAGGACTCTGCGGCTTCGGGCACGACCATGTGGCCCAGGCTTGAAAAGCTCAGGTCACCCGGCTGGGGAAAGCACTGTCTGGTTACCTGGGCCCTTGCCCGAAGCCTCGAGCTTGCGGAGCTTAGAGATCTCATCCTCCGTGATGATGGTCATGTCGCGCCAGAAGTCTGCATTCTTGCCCTGCTCCAGCTCCATGTACACCTGGTGGGGCCAGGTTGTGAGAGGCAGTGTCTGGAGAGGGGCAGGGCCGGCACAGGGAGAGAGGGGCCAGGCCGGGCAGGGCAGGGCACCTGGATGTCCTCCAGCAGGTCCTCCATGTCTGCCACTGTGAGCCCATTGAGGAAAGTGTAGGGCTCATGCATCTCCACAGCCAGGTCGTCGTCCTCGGCGCTGATGTACTTGGCCAGCAGGTCGATGGGCTTTGCCCGCCCATCCCGGATGCGGATCTTGGAGCTGTGGGGCACACAGGTTAGGGGTGTCAGGGCAGCAGGGAAGCAGGAAATGGGTGAGGACAGGACACACAGCCTCGTCAGGTGCAGGGGCAGAGACAGGTGGCCAAGGCTGGGCTTCCAGGTGTGCCAGGGTGGGACTCAGGTCTGGGACGCAAGAGATCTGCAGGGGAACTAGGCGGGGGTGCACTGGGGACCAGAGCTGGGTGTGGGCACAGTTCCCCTGCAGGACTTAGGCGCTGGACCTTCTTCACTTTGTTCCTCTGGAGACACAGGTGGGGACAGCCCGCCCTGCTAGGCAAGTCTGAGTGGGGCCTTCGAGGTATGGGGCACCCGCTGCTGGGGGACCTGGCCGGCCCTGTTGGGGCACCAGGAGGGGGGGTGGCGGACCGCAGCTTGGCCTGCTGCAGGTGGAAGTGGTCCTCCTGCTCCTCCCATGTCTTGAAGTGCTCCGCCTCCTTCTCCCGCTGCAGCATCTCCAGCTCCTGCTCTCGCATGGCCTTCTCGCGCTCCCGCTCCAGCCGTAGCTGCTTCACCTGGGGGCCACAGAGTGAGCAGGGGCAAGATGGCCACACAGCCCACCCGTCCCTGCCCATCCGCTCTGGGCGGGTCATTAGCTCAGGGATGCCAGCGGCGTCGGCCCGACAGCTCCTCTCCACTGGAGACTTGGCATCCCTGAGCGGCTGGGAGTAGAGCAGAGGCAGCAGAGCCCAGGGGCAAGGGAAACAGCTTCCTGAGGACACTGAGTCTCGGGGCCCACCTGCGACCCACTGAGTCTGGCCCGTCTGAAGCCAGACACCGGGAGCTCACGCGGAGTCTGGGCCCCGGAGACCCTCCCCATGGCCAGGGCCACTCACCTTCTGTAGCTCTAGCCGATTGTCCTCCTGGATCCTCTTGTTCCGCTCCTTCAGCTCCTTCTCCTCCAAGTGGCTGATCCCCTTCTTCTCCAGGGCCTGCAAAGAACAACCGTGGCACTGAGCGCCACTGCACCCACCCAACCCAGCACAGGGCCAGGGCACCGAGGCCCGGATGGGACTGAACTAAAGGGCACAGCTTTTATGGCTCATGGTCTTCTCCTGCCCCCCGAGTCCCCAGCATCAGGAACGGGATGTCCCCGGCCACCTGGCCCTATGTGGTGGGTGATGTGACCCAGGGCTCCTGCAGCACAGGTCTGGCCCCAGTGCACCAGTGTCCCCGCCTGCGTGCAGAGGCAGGACAGCGAGGAGCAGTGGGCTCAGGCTGCAGACTGGCCTAGGGTCACGGGAGGCAGGGGTGCCTGGCTCCCCACTCATACCACACAAAGGGTAGAATTTGAGTTCTGTCGCGAGGATACTGTGACACCATGTCACAACTGCTCCCCACTGGCGTGCCAGGAAGCTGTGCAAAGGTCCCCTGGTGTCCACAGGAGCAGAGTTCCCTTCTACAACCTCGCGCTTCCCTGCAGAGCTCACAGAAAGGGGCTGTGGTGCAGGCAGCACTCAGGAGCTCCCACAGCAGGTGCATGGGGCGCTTGGGTAAAGCTGTGGGGGCCTGGGAGCAAGGGCTGAGCAGGTGCTCTAAAGAGGGGAAAAGGGGTGCCCCAGGCAGAGGTAACAGGCAGGAACAAGGGCCCCAGACAGAACAAACTCTGTAAATGACAATTCCTGAGGCCAGAGATCAGTGGTCCCAGTGCCTGCCTAGCAAGCGCAAGATCCCTGGTTTAATGTCCTGCAACCACATACAATAATACTGGTGTGGTGATTCACACCCACCAGCAATCAGCACCACATACCATAGTGCTGGGCGTGGTGGCTCACGCCTGTAATCCCAGCACTGGGGAGGCAGAGGCAGGAGGATTGCTGAGTTTGAGACTTACCTGGGCTACATAGTGAGCTCAGGGCCAGTCTGAACTACAAAGTGAGGCCCTGTCTCAAAAAAAAAAAAAAAGACAGTTCCTGCTGGGGACATCACAGTCCCCACCATGTGGCCCCATGAAGCCAGGTGCACTCTTGTGCTAGGTGAGAACCAGACCCAGTTAGGTGGGACCCAGACCCAATCCTCCCCCAATGGCCAGTGCCCTTACAAGAGGCACCAGGGACAGAGAAGAGAAGGCTATGCAGACTCAGATACGGAGGGGGACTGCCAGTGACCGCAGAGGCAGAGGGAGCTAAGCTATCACAGCCAAGGGGCACCAAGGCCAGGAAAGGAACATGACAGTCCATGGAGGGGCAGTGGCCCTGTGCAGACCCGGGTTAGGGCTGACAGACAGTGCTGTGAGACAACAGGGCCTAATGGCTCAGTGGGCAGGTGGGATGGACATGCCAGAGAGCACATAGTTGTGCTACCAGGGATCCTGAGGTGAGGCTGGTTGTGGGGAGAGATGACAGGTCTCAAACTGACATTCAGCTGCCATAAAGGTGACAAGAAGAATGTAGGGAATGTGTTGCAGAATAATAAGACAGTCTGCTAGGGTGGCCTGGGTATAGCATGCTTGGCACACAGGGGAACCTAGGTCGATTCTAGCATCAAGAGTGATTTTTTTGTTTTGAGACAGGGTCTCCCTTTATAGTTCAGACTGGCTCTGAGCTCAGTATGTAGCCCAGCAGAGCCTCAAACTCAGCAATCCTCCCTCTGCCTCCCGAGTACTGGGATTACAGTGTGAGCCAGCATGCCTGGCACTGTGGTGTGTGGTACTGACTGCTGGTGGGCTTGAGTCACTATACCCAGTACTGTTGTTTGTGGTTACTAGGATTGAACCAGGGACCTTGTGCATACTAGGCAGGCACGAGAACCACTGAGCTAAATCTCTAGTCCCCAGGAACAATTTTTTTTTTTTTT
>PVIC010020771.1:9946-29304 GCA_004025085.1 Thryonomys swinderianus | reverse complement strand
AGGATTGCTGAGTTTGCGGCGGCTTGCCTGGGCACCATAGTGAGCTCAGGGCCAGCCTGAACTACAAAGCAAGACCCTGTCTCCAAAAAAAGCAAAAAAAAAAAAAGATTCAAATTTAAAAAAAAAATAAAGGGCATATTTCACTGTATAATCTTTAATTTTAAACCAGTTGCCTACTTAAATCTGATAAAATATTTTAAGTAAATTAAACAATCCCTTAACTGTTCATTTATGAAAGACTCTAAAATTATACAATTATTGTTGGTTGATACAACCACGGATTTAATTTAGTGGGTTTTTTTCTTTTCTTTTCTTTTTTAATTTTTTTTTTGCTTTTTGAGACAGGGTCTCGCTTTGTAGTTCAGGCTGGCTCTGAGCTCACTATGGTGCCCAGGCAAGCCATCGCGAACTCAGCAATCCTCCTGTCTCTGCCTCCCGAGTGCTGGGATGACAGGCGTGAGCCACCACATCCCGCATTGTGGCATGCGGTGTTGATTGTTGATGGGCGTGTCTCCACGCCCAGCATTATATGTGGTTACCGGGATCAAACTCAGGTCCTTGTGCTTGCGAGGCAGGCTCCGAAACCACTGAGCTAACCCTCCCGCCCCTCTTTTCTTTTTTTTGAGATGGTCTTGCTATGTAGTTCGGGCTGGCCTTGAACTCACTATGGAGCCCAGCTAACCCTGAATTTGCAGCAATCCTCCTGCCTTAGCCTCCTGAGTACTAGGATTATAGATATATGCCAACCATCCTCAGCTGGCAATTAAAAAAAAAAAACTTTAAAAAATAAAATAATAGGAGGCCAGAGATTTAGTTTAGTGGTTCCGGCACCTGCCTAGCAAGCACAAGGTTCCTGGTTCGATTCCTAGTAACCACATACAATACCAACATGACCACCAGCAATCAGTACCACACACCACAGTGCCAGGCTTAGTGGCCCATGCCTGTAATCCCAGCACTTGGGAGGCAGAAGCAGGAGGATTGCTGAGTTTGAGGCTTGCTTGGGCTACATAGTTAGCTCAGGACCAGCCTGAACTAAAAGACAGGACCCTGTCTCAAATAAATGAATAAATGAAAGAATAGAATAGAATAGAATAGAATAGAATAGAATAGAATAGAATAGAATAGAATAGAATAGAATAGAATAGAATAGAATAGAATGGAATAGAATGGAATAGAATGGAATAGAATGGAATAGAATGGAATAGAATGGAATAGAATGGAATAGAATGGAATAGAATGGAATAGAATGGAATAGAATGGAATAGAATGGAATAGAATGGAATAGAAGAATGGAATAATAGGGCTGGGGAGTTAACTTACTGGCTCCACTATCTACCTTGCAAGTGCAAGGTCATTAGTTCAATCGCTGGTACTGCCCATGATGAAGCACTTTGCTTCTTACAATGACTACTGTTCACTCTTTTCAATAAAGGACAGTAACTTTTACTGAGCCAGATGTGGTGATGCATGCCTGTAATCTCAACGCTCTTCAGGCAGGAAGATTTTTGCTAGTTCAAGGTCAGAATGGATTATATAGTGAAACAACTCTCTCAAAAAACCAAAAGGCAGCTGGGTGTGGTGGTTCATGCCTATAATCCCAGCACTCGGGAGGCAGAGACAGGAGGATTGCTGAGTTTGAGACTTGCCTGGGCTACATAGTGAGCTCAGGGCCAGCCGGAACTACAAAGCAAGACCTTTCTCAAAAAAAAAAAAAAGAAAAGTAATCTCTAGTGAAATCTTCCTAAATTTAAATGCTTCTGAGTCAAGAATGTAGCTAAGTTGGGGCCAGAGGGTTAGCTCAGTGGTTCTGGTTCCTGCCTCACAAGCGCAAGGTCCTGAATTCGATCCCTAGTAACCACATACAATGCTGGGTGTGGACACTCAGGCCCACCAGCCATCAATACCACATACCACAATGTCAGGCGTGGTGGCTCACGCCTGTAGTCCCAGCACCCACAAGGCAGAGACAGGAGGATTGCTGAGTTCGAGGCTTGCCTGGACTACATAGTGAGCTCAGAGCCAGCCTGAACTACAAAGCGAGACCCTGTCTCAAAAAGGAAAAATAAATAAATAAATAAATAATGTGGCTAAATAAAAGGCTAATTACTGTATTAATTATTTTCACATCATCTAAGGGCAAGACCTAATAAACAAAACAGGCTCACAAATGCCTCACAAGAATTTTCTATGAACAGAACTTCAAACAGCGCAACACTCATTCTTACTTTGTCAAATTTTCCAAGGCTGCTTTTTGTTCGGGGATCTCCCTCTTCAGAGCCAGTCATTGCTAACTGCTGCAATAGCCGGCCAACCTGCAACCCAAAACAGTGGCAGACACAAGCTATAAAAAACTTTTACTCTGTGAAAGCATTTCTGTTCTCATCTAAAAATCTATTTCATAGTATTTGTACCCACCTGATTATGTACTCAAAATACTATGTCCCCAATAAAACGTTTATCATTTCATTTCAGATTAAGTTATGGAGAGGAAGTAGAAAATTGTACTGTAATTTCTCTTTAACACACACATATCAACATTACAAAATGTAAAATACAATACATCTGTTCCTGACATGGAACTATTAAAATGTCTAGAAATTATTAATTGATTTATAAAGATTTCTCATTAACTTAATATGAAATATTTTTTCCTACATTATCCACAAAACATTCAAGATAGAATATTCTTTTCCTAAATTTAAAACAAATAATTCCCACAGAACATAAAGTAAATGCTAATTCATAGAGCAAGTTAGCAACTGATAATCCAGTCCCTTTAAGGGCAACATGCTGAAAGTAAGCATCAATTTAGCATCATCTTCTTGGTATCTGAAAGGAACTCTCTTTACACTCAGCTTAGAAATATGAAATTCAGGGACTGGAGATTTAGCTCAGTGGTTCCAGTGCCTGCCTTGCAAGCGCAAGGTCCTGAGTTCGATCCCGGTAACCACATAGAATGCTGGGCGTGGTGACTCACACCCACCAGCAATCAATACCACATACCACATACCACAGTGCCGGGTGTGGTGGCTCACACCTGTAATCCCAGCACTCGGGAGGCAGAGACAGGAGGATTGCTGAGTTTGTGTTACATAGTGAGCTGAGGGCCAGCCTGAACTACAAAGCAAGACCCTGACTCAAAAAAAAAAAAAAGAAATATGAAATTCAATCTACACTGAAATGATGAAAGTAAAACTAGGGATCCAATATCATAAGGATAAATGTGTTTCACAAATGCCAAATATTTAAAAATTTTACTTCATTTCTACTTTATTTTACTTTATTTCTATACAGTGAATTGTTCAATACTCCAAAACGACATAAATAATCATGGAAAAAAAAAAGGTTTATCACGTAAAAAATAAGCCAAAGATGCCCATCTCAATAAACCTGATCTCCTTTTCACAGTATTTCTGGGGGATATGACATAAGCCTGAGGTTGAACCTCAGTAGTAGAGCATATGCTTATTATATGTGCTTGGGTTCAATTCCCACCACCACCAAACAAATACACATTTAAATATGATCAAAATAGTCCCAACAGAAATAATGACATGACTTCAGTAGTTCAAATGATCAAAGAAAGAGGTAATATAGGTCAAAATACCCTCTTTGTGACTCTTAGATCTACCTATAAGAGTTTGAGATTTCAGGAAGGCAATGCAGTGCATATAGGTATCACATCCACTACTGTATAGTAGAGCCCTATGGTCTAATACATTAATGTTTCTACCACAAAACCTAAGTATTCACTAGGACCAAAAGGAATACCAATTATAAATAATCTTTTATTAGGCCAGCTTAGGTTTAGTATTCCAAATGAGGTGTAAAAGACACTTTGCTTTCAATCATTCTGGTTTTATACAGCAAAGGATGATCATTGAGCATAGTGGCATACCCCTGTAATACCAACACTCAGGACGCTGAGAGAGGAGAAGCACCATGAGTTCAACGAAGCCTGGGCTACATAGTGAATGCAAAAAAAAAAAAAGGAATGAGATGATGAACTTGTTCTAGAAAACTTAATCAGCCACATAATTAAGTACAAGGACTCCATTTTAAAAACTAACACAAGAGCCAGAGATTTAGCTCAGTGGCTCTGGCACCTGCCTAGCAAGGACAAGGTCCTGAGTTCAATCTCCAGTACCCACATGCATCAATACTGGGGGTGGTGACTCATGCCCACCAGCAATCAGTACCACACACCACAACACCGGACAGGGAGATGCATGCCTATAATCCCAGCACTTGGGGGGCAGAGGCAGGAGGATTGCTGAGCTCGAGGCTTGCCTGGGCTACAAAGTAAGCTCAAGGCCGGCCTGAACTGCAAAGTGAGACCCTGTCTCAGGAAAAAAAAAAAAAAAGTTTTATAACTACAATATTTCAAAATCCTACTATGGTTGCTTTTATTTCAGCACAGTTTGAGGGAAAGTAAGAACATTGCTTTATTTTGTTCCCGTGCCTATTTTTCAAATCAGAGGTTTTATTTTTTCTGATACCAGGGATCAAACTCGGGACCTTGCACTTACGAGACAGGTGGCAGAACCACTGAACTAAATTGCCGGTTCCCAGTGTTTTTTAAAGTAATAATAGCAAAAACATACCTGCATCAGATTAAATCTTGCCACTTCATTAATGGGAGCATCAGAAATTATTCCGTACTGCTCTGGGTTGACAACTGCAGGACAAATAAAGCAAGCCAGCAGGAGATCGGTGCACATTGCTCTGACCTCCCCTATGTCCAGTCTGTCCACACAAGACAAGGTTTTGTACATCTGTGACACAATCCACCTCAGACTATGTGGGAAGCAATACGTGTTCTGCTTGAGATAGCCAATAAATTTGTTCACTAGAGCTACCAGTTTGGCTTCATTGGAATCCACCATCTCCTGAACCTTTAGCCTGAATCTCTCTGAGCCTTTCTCCCCAAACAATTTTTCCTGCTGAGATGGGGAGAATCTCTCAATTAGCTTATTTGGGTCTGTTTCTAGATGATCTTCATCTTCAACAAGCAATTGCATTATTGGCTCATGTAAAGTAGCTGTGAGGAAAAGTTTGGCAGAAAACAGTCCTTCAGAAAAAAGTTTAAATAAGATACTGAAGGCACAAGTTCCTCTCCTCAAAAGCCGCCTGGGGTTGTCACTTTCTTTAAGCTCAAATTCAATCAAGTATCGCAAAACTTGAAGGAGGTAGCTTTCATCTTCCTGCATAATACAGTTGCCATACAGGGAGGTAAAAACTGTGTAAATCACACTTTGTGTGTTCTCCTGATTAAGTTTCTCGCCAGCAACCAAAGAAGAGGCAATAAGACGAGGATTTTCCCTTAATCGACTCAAGAATTCCCCATAAGCAGTCTCCTGAAATCCCAATTGCTTATATCCATCAACAAACTGTGTATCTTCCAAAATCTTGGCATGCTGGCAACATTCAGCAGGGGATGCTTCAGCACTGAAAAAAAAAGAAACAAGTAAAATAATATTATTAATTACACAAATACAAAATAAATAATACACGAACTATATTGAAACACAGGCATATGAGCCAATTATACTCCAGAGATCATTCTAAAGTACTACTATCTTTTAGACCAATACCATGTAAATGAGTAAAAATAGACAAAACTAAAAAGAACACAAAAGGCCAAGCCTTCATATTAAATTAGTTCAATGAAAAGTATCAATTTATAGGTCAACTATTACCCACAGCACAACCATTGCTGCACTGTATGAATTAAATTAAAAATTTGTTGCTGGGTATGGTGGCTCACACCTGTAATCCCAGCACTCAGAAGGCAGAGGCAGGAGGACTGCTGAGTTCAAGGCTTGCCTGGGCTACATAGTGAGCTCAGAACCAGCCTGAACAAGAAAGCTAGATCCTGTCTCAAAAAAAAAACTTTATTTATGGAAACAAGAAAGCTAATTAAGAGTCAAGTACTGAGCTGGAGATTTAGCTCAGTAGTTCCAGGCACAAGATCTCTGATTTAGTCTCCGGAAACCACATACAATAATACCGGAACTGATGCCTTACACCCACCAGCAATCAGTTCCATATACCACAATATCAGACGTGGTGGCTCACGCCTGAAATTCCAGCACTCGGGAGGATTGCTGAGTTAATGGCTTGCCTGGGCTACATAGTGACATAGTGAGCTCAGGGCCAGCCTGAACTACAAAGCAAGACACTGTCTCAAAAAAAAAAAAAAAAAAGTCTATGTCAGGTATATTGTTTAACCTTTCCAAATAGCAACATGCTTGTAATTTAATGAGCTATAGACTCACAACCTTTACCCAGACTTTTCTGAAAACAAATCCTAATAAAATAAATTCAACAGAAGAGTTAAAAATCTACAACAATGTTCACTATAGCACCTTTCTTTTTTCCTAACTTTAAAAACATTATTATTATGTTTGGTGTTTTTGAAACAAGGTCTCATTATGATGTACAATCTGGATTTGAACATATGATCCTCTTGCCTCAGCTTCCTCAAATGGGTAGTTCATAGGCATATGCCACCATACCCAGCTTACTTTTATTTGTTGTCTCCTGATACTGATAATTTGGCCCAAGAAACTCTGGGCCATATGAACAGCCCTGTTCAGCTTGAGACAAGGTCTTGATAAATTTCCTAGATTGGCTTTCAACTTGCAATCTTCCTGCTTTAGATTCCCAAGTACCTGGGATCACAAATGTGTGCCACCATAAATGACTCTAATTTAGTTTTACTGAAGTAAAATACAAGAAAGTACCTAAATTGATCTCAAACATGCAGTTTTATAAATTTATATGCACTTATAAATCCATGAAACCACCACTCAAATTAAGATATAGAGGACCAGGGATTTACCTGAGAGGCACTGCATCTGCATCGCAAGTGCACAAGGTTCTCAGTTTGATCCCTGGTACCAGGAAAAAAAAACATAGAAGCTAGGCATGGTGGCATATACCTGTAACCCAGCACTTGGCAGGCTGAGGTAGGGAACTGCAATGAGTTCAAGACCAGACTGTACTATAAAATGTATAGTGAGATTCAAGTCTCAAAACAAACAAAAAGAACAGCTGGATGCAGTGGCGCATGCCTATAGTCTCCACTACTTGGGAAACTGAAGCAGGAGGATCAGCTGAATCCAAGAGTTTAGGAACAGCCTTGACAACATAGTAAGATCTCATCTCAAAAACAAAATACTCACACTGTATTTCAAATTTGCTCTAGTTTGGATACAGAAAAGACTTAATTGAAACTTGAACCATCTGTGCTTCTAAGAAGCTGAGAATGGAAGAGTTTCAAATAAAAAGAGTGAAGTTTGCCTGTAAGTAAAGAATCAAGAATCGGGCCAGAGATTTAGCTCAGCAGTTCTGGCACCTGCCTAGCAAGCGCAAGGTCCCTGGTTTAATCCCTAATAACCATATATAACAATACCAGGCGTGTTGACTCAAACCCAACAGCAATCAGTACCACATACCACCATGCTAGGCATGGTGACTCACGCCTGTAATCCCAGCACTCAGGAGGCAGAGGCAGGAGGATTGCTGAGTTCGAGGCTTGCCTGGGCTACCTAGTGAGCTCAGGGCCAGCCTGAACTACAAAGAGAGACCCTGTCTCAAAACAAACAAACAAACAAAAACTTTAAGCACAAACATTCCCTGGAACAGAGATGTGGAAAAGCTTTTCTTTCTGAGGGCTGTGATAAATGGATGAATGTACATAACAAAAGGACAAAATATTTTAAAAACATATAAAACACTGGGCCAGAGATTTAGCTCAGTGGTTCCGGCACCTGCCTTGCAAGCGCAAGGTCCCTAGTTTGATCCCGGTAATCACATACAAAAACAGCAGGTATAGTGACTCATGCCCACTGGCAATCAGTACCACGTAACACAAATGCTGGGCTTGGTGGCTCAAGCCTGTAATCCCAGCACTCAGGAGGCAGAGGCAGGAGGATTGCTGAGTTCAAGGCTTGCCTGGGCTACATAGTGAGCTCAGGGCCAGCCTGAACTACAAAGTGAGACCCTGTCTCAAAAAAAAGAAAAAAAATATACACACACACACACATATATAAATATATATAAAACAAACAAAATTGCTGATCAGTCTTAGCAGTTTATAGTATTTGGGAAAACTGTTACAATTTTCTTGCAGAGCAACTGACAATAAAGGGTTCAGTCTGTGGTAAAGGTATCACATGCCAGTCAGCGAGAAGTGAAAATCAACTCAGGAATTTAGCTTAGTGGTTCTGGCACCTACCTTGCAAGCACAAGGTCATGAGTTCAATACAAAAAAAAAAAAAAAAGTCAAATAGTGTGCTCATTCTCCATAAGCCACAACTCAAACTGCACTGTGAAGTAGTTTAACACTGTATCGTGGGTTCTCTTCCTCTTATTGTTTGTTTGTTTTACTTATGGTTTGACTTAAAACAATCAGATTCTGGCTGGAGGGTTAGCTCAGTGGTTCTAGTGCCTGCCTCGCAAGTGCAAGGTCCTGAGTTCAATCCCTGGAAACCACATATAATGCTGGACGTGGTGACTCACGCCCATCAGCAATCAATACCACATACCACAGTGCTGGGCATGGTAGCTCACACCTGTAATCCCAGCACTCGGGAGGCAGAGACAGAAGGATTGCTGAGTTCAAGGCTTGCCTGGGCTACACAGTGAGCTGAGGGCCAGCCTGAACTATAAAGCGAGACCCTGTCTCAAAAAAAAAAACAACAATCAGGGGCCGGAGGGTTAGCTCAGTGGTTCTGGCGCCTGCCTTGCAAGCACAAGGTCCTGAGTTCAATCCCAGGTAACCACATATAATGCTGGGCGTGGAGACTCACACCCACCAGCAATCAATACCACATACCACAGTGCCCATAGTGGTGGCTCATGCCTATAATCCCAGCACTCAGGAGGGGAGGCAGAGACAGGTGGATTGCTGAGTTCGAGGCTTGCCTGGGCTACATAGTGAGCTCAGAGCCAGCCTGAACTACAAAGCGAGACCCTGTGTCAAAAAAAAAAAAAATCTGATTCAAACTGGTTCATTTTAGTTATGTAACAACTTGACATGATGAAGGAAAACAACCTTTACAGAAATGTTGTCTATACTGGTACAAATTCCCCAATATTGTGTGTGATTGTGAGCTGTATACAAAATGTACCGATAAAGAATTTTTAAAAAAATGTTGTCTATGGCTTGATTCACTTACAAATTTTCTTTCTTGTAACTCAAGTTCTATAAAATGTATTTTTCATATTAAAAAAACCCACACATTTAGAGTGCTTCCAAATACTTCTGCATGCCTCTTCCCAGTCAGTATCATTTTTGCAATCATACAAATAATGATTATTCTGATTTCCAATATCAAAGACTATTCTTGTCTTTTCTGAGAGGATTTTTTTTGAGATAGTCTTACTATGCAGTTCAACCTTGAACCCACTATGTAACATAGGCTAACCTCAAACTCACAATCACTCTCCTGCTTCAATTTCCCAAGTCCTGGGATTACAACTGTACACCACCATACCCATGTCTTGTCTTTTTAAAAATTTCATATAAATAGAATCATATGGTTAGTATTCTTTTGTATCTGTCTTCTTCATATACTATAGCAATACTTTTTTTGTGAAAGTACTGGGTACCAAACCTGGGGCTTTTGCCCCAACTACATTCCAGCTTGCCACCTATCTATCTATCTATCTATCTATCTATCTATCTATCTATCTATCTATCTACCTCCCTCCCTCCCTCCCTATCATCTATTTATCTATCTAAAAAAAGGGTGCAGAAGGGAAAGAAAAAAAATCTGATAGTTAAAAAAAAAGGGAAACAGGGTCGGAGATTTAGCTCAGTGGTTCTAGCACCTGTCCAGCAAGCACAAGGTTTGATTCCCCGTAACCACATACAACAATACTGGGCATGGTGACTCACACCCACCTGCAATTCAGTACCACATACCACAGTGCCAGATGTAGTACCTCACACTTGTAATCCCAGCACTTGGGAGGCAGAGGCAGGAGGATTGCTGAGTTTGAGACTTGCCTGGGCTACATCACTCAGAGCCAGCCTAAACGACAAAGTGAGACCCTGCCTCAAAATGCCTCAGAAAAACAAAAAACAAACAAACAAACAAAAAAACAGGAAACAAAGCCTATGTATATAGAAGGTAGGGGGAAGGTTGTAGGGTGGGCAGAGGGATGGGAAAAAATGAGAAGTCATATTGTATACTGGTACAAATTCTCAATGTTGATTGAGATCATAATGTGTATATAAAATGTACCAATAAAATCAATTAAAAAAGAAAAAAAAAAGCAAAAGAAAGGGTGTGAAGTCACTAAATTGGCCAGGAAGGGACTGAACTTTGGATCCTCCTGTCTTTAGTCTCCCATAGTACTGGGATTATAGACAAGTGTTCACTACACCTGACTAGCACTACTATTCTTATAATTAAAAACTACTTCATGGGACAACTGAAAATGAGGTAATAACACAATGTAAAAATGGTTTCTAAACCTGAAAAGTAGACACACAATATCAAAATATGAAAATGTATATTTAAATATGAGAAAAGTAAAACATAAGACTATCCTGTATAATAAAATGTTATATATACAAAGACACAAAAATACTCTAGTGTCATGTAAAATGTTAAAGCTATATGGTTTTTGTTGTTTTCTTTTTAGCTTTTTTGAGACAAGGTCTCACTATTCAGCTCAGGCTGGCCTTGAACTCACTGTGTATCTGAGGCTGCCCTCGAACTCAAAATACTCCTCCTGCTTCACCAAGTGTTGGGATTACAGGTGTACACCACTATGCCCAACAAAGTTGTAATTTTCTATGCCCATATTTAACCAATCAAGTGTGCATGTTATATAAGACTCATCTTAACATTGATTTAAAGTATGTAGCATGTACTACATTGGGAATAGATTCATTTAGTTATAGTTAGCAATAAGCACAGCATTGTACTGGTTCACAAAATACATGATCTGGAAATCTTTTCTTTACCTGGTTATGATAAGCCGATCCAAATTAATTCTCTGTTGTTTTGCAATCCATGCTGTACGATACAACTTTTCAGCAGTCTTAAGTACATCTGCATTGAGCCTCTGAATGAGCTGTTTCTCAGAGTTCACGTACAAGCGCTCCTGCTTGAGGTGGTGGGCCAGCGTATGAATATCTAGCTTCACCATCTTCTCTAAGAGAAAAAGACAAAATTTTGGAAGTTCACATCATAGAAATCTTTTCCTAACATCAAAGGGGTTAGGAGAATACATTTAGACTATATGTAGTATCACTGTTTACTCTAATTTAAAAATAATCTTGCCAGGCTAGTGGCCCATACATGTAATCTCAGCACTTGAAACACAAAGGCAGGAGGATCACCACAAGTTTGAGGTCAGTCTGAACTATATAATGAGTTCAAGGCCAGCTGCATAGCAAGACCTTCTCCCCCAAAAGAAGTATTTTTAAATTATAAAAGATCAAATTCAGGGCTGGAGATTTACCACAATAGTTCCAACATCTGCCCTACAAGCACAAGGTCCTGAGCAAGATCCCAAGTTCAATCCCCGGTAACCACATACCACAATGTCAGGCATGATGACTCATGCCCACCAGCAATCAGTACCACACACCATAATGCCAGGTGTGGTGGCTCACACCTGTAATCCCAGGACTTCAGAGGTAGAGGCAGGAGGATTGCTATGAGTTCAAGACTTGCCAGAGGTACATAATGAGCTCAGGGCCAGCCTGAACCACAAAGCAAGATCCTGTCTCCAAATCAATCAATCAATCAAGTTCACTATAGAAAAATTGGTAGAGATTAAAAATGGATAAAAAACCCACAACTTCCCACTGAGGCCACAGCTCAGAAAAAAACTATAAACACTTCAAAACCAGTATCTACCAACCCTGGAGCCATCCTGACTGTGTTCCTTCACACATAATCAACATGTCCCAAAGACTCTATCTCCAAAGACAATTAGATCTTCCTCCACCTCACTGCTAACCTACTGTCATCCCTCACCTGAAGGACCACCACTTCTAACCAATCTCCCTGCTGCTATTCTTGAATGTCAGACTCTGATTCCTCCACAGCAAAGAATGAACCTTTAAACTCAAGGTAGATCACTTTATTCCCCTACTAGGACCATTCCAACATCTTCTCTAGAATGAAATCTAAAGGCCCACATGATCTTCCCTAGTACTTGTCCCGCCTCATTACTATCCACATGACCCTAGTGCATGAAGCTCCAGGCATACCTGCCTGTTGGCTGTTCTTGGCCTCTCCTCAAAGCCTCCAGCATTTGCTGATTCCTCTCCCTGGAAGGCTCTTACGTTCATATCACTCAGGTTTCTCTGGTCAGATGTCTGCTAGGCCTCATACAGAACCATTTCTAAAGGAAGAAATATCACTTCCTAAAACCACATGCCCCTACCCAGTATGTATTGTAGGTATTTATCTCCTTACATGCTAATTGTGCCTCTGGATGTAGTCCCTACTACATGGCCTGGGGCAGCAGGGAGACAACAGACCCTTGTCTGTTTTACTCACTGCTTCTGTAATTTCAGGACCCTAGGAGAGGACCTGGTTTCACAGAAGTAGCCGAATAATAGCTGCCAAAAGTATGAATGAAATCACATAACTTTTGTTTGTCTAGAATCTAAATAAAAGGATACTATCAGCATACATATTTTAAAACATTACTAAGCTCTACCACTAAACCTAGAATGTCTCTCAGACCAAAAGTGTTTTGGTGAGTTTGGTTTTGAGTTTTTGGCCTTGAACTCACAACGTGGACCAATATGGCCTTCCTCCTGCCTATCGCTCCTAGGCTTGAGCACTGGGATTACATGTGTGCGCCACCACACCTAGCCTCCACAAGTGCTTTACATCAACAATTGAAACATCTGTGGTATAGATAACAGAACACAATATGGAAAGCTCAAATAGCAGACAGCCATTGATTAGACAAAGATTTCTCACACCTGTAAATGAGAGGCTTTTTTTTTTTTTTTTTTTGAGACAGGGTCTCGCTTTGTAGTTCAGGATGGCCCCTAGTTCTCTATGTAGCCCAGGCACTCCTCAAACTCAGCAATCCCCTTGCCTCTGCCCCCTAAGTGCTAGGATTACAGATGTGAGTCACCACTCCCAGCTTTGTGGTGTATGGTATTGACTGCTGGTGAGCATGAGTCACCACACCCGGTATTGTTGTATGTGATTAGCAGGATTGAACCAGGGACCTTGCACTTGCTAGGTAGGCACAGAACCATAGGAACCACTGAGCTAAATCTCCAGCCCAAGAGTCTATTTCTTAAAAAAAACATAACAACCAAAAAAAACATCACTTGGGAGGCAGTCAGACAGGATAGCTACAAATTTAAGGCCACCCTGGACTACATGGCAAGCTCAAGGACAGGTTGGACTATTCAGTGAGACCCTATCTCAAAACAGATATAAGGTAAAAAAGGAAAAAGATTTCAACATTGCCAAGGGGAGTATGGTGGTATATCCCTGTAGTTCCATCATTTGGGAAGTTGAGACAGGAAGATCACTGCAAGTCTGAGGCCAGTCTGGGCTACACAGTGATTTTAAGATCTGAGATCTTAAAATTGTACTTAGATCCTTACATACTGAGATCCTGTCTCAAAAAAAAAAAAAGATATACGTTCAAATTCTTAATGTTGAATGTAATCATAATATATATATATATATTTAAAATGTACTAGTAAACTCAATAAAATAAAAAAGACAAAAAGCAAGGAAAAAAAGACAGGCAAACAAAGCCAGCATTGGTGACACACTCCTATAATCCCAGGACTGTAGACAACTAAATTAGTTAGAAAATATTATAAGGCAGTTAGGCAGGGCTGGGCCCTCAGCACAGAAGGTGAGGCTGGAAGCTCATTCACTGAAGGCTAAGATTCCAGAAAAAGAGAAACTGGTACACCCACATACTTCATCTAGGCATGAATGGCAGAGACTGATATTCTAAATAGGTATAAATCACCTTGGATGGAACCAAAACTTCCCTAGCCCATTGTTCCCAGAAAATCCTTATCCTCATTAAATCAATATTACTTAAGTGACTATACTTATAACCTTATTGGCTGACCATAGTTCTGTCCTAACTCATACCCACCTTGTGATTTCCCATTGGATCAATGTAAGCCATGAGACTATACCAGTGATCTTATTAGTTGATTATAGATTTGTCCCACCTTGAATTTGCCTCACCTCCTGGCTTTGCTCAATAAAATACCCTTGAGAAGTGAGGTAGGCAGGCAACTCACTAACCTGGCTCTTTTCTGTCCATCTTAGAAGCTATCCTTATCTCAAATTCTTCCTACTCTTAACTTCCATTATTCTTAGAATTCATTATTCCCTTTTAGAGAATACAAACTCAGTGTTTCAGACATCTAGCAGGTTGAGAGGTTACAATTTTTCCCATGTTATTTGGAACTCCATATATCATACCTCCTATATCAACAGCACTCTGAAAGATGAGGCAGGCATTATCACAAGGTAAAAAAGCACAGCTTAGGCAACTTAGTGACTTTGTCTCAAGAAGTGAAAAGAGGGCTGGGGATAAACCTTGGTTCAAAGGCCCTTAGTTCAGCCCCAAATAATACAAAAGTAAAAATAAAAAATAAACACTGTCGTACCAACCAGAAATACATTTACAGCTACTTTAACCTAAAGAAGTGGGGAGGGTTGAGACATGGTCTCAGTTCAGGCTGGCCTTGAACTCACTATGTACCCCAGGTTGGCTTAGAACTCAGAGTGATCCTCCTGCCTCAGCCTCCCAACTGCTGAGATTATAGGCATGGGCCATGACACTTAGTGCAGATTTAACAATTTTAAATTACATTTCAACAATGTTTAAACTGTCTTACCTTACATTTAAAAAGAAAAAAGAAAAAAGAAACGATTCTCATTTATGTGCCCAGGATGGCCCTGAACTCCTGAGTTCAAGGGACTCCTTCCACAAACGCCCAAATAACTGGGACTAAATGCACATGTCACTGTCTCCAACTTATTTCTTATTTTAATAAATTACTCTTAACTTGGGGATGTTTCAAGTATCACCATCTAACCTACTGCTTTCTAGAAATACTTTCTCTACTTTGTCAATTCCCCAGAAAACTAGACAAAGCTATTATTCTAAATTTCTTACACTGTTAATACCCTTGTATTACTTTCCTCTGAAAATATTCAGTATGTCTACCTTACCACAAAGCCCTTGTGTATACTGAAAGAAAATGGTGATAGACATATTGTTGTTAACATAGCCTATAGAAAATGCACATGTGACTCTGTAGACTTCCACGTGGGAACTCTCTTACCTCAAGAGGACTCTAAACAATCATTGATCTAGTAGTTTTAATTATGAAAGGTATCACAATTAATAAAAACAGCACCAGACATGATGGTGTACACCTGTAATCCCAGCACTTGGGAGGTAGAGGAAGGAGAAATGCCATGAGTTCAAGGCCAGCCTGAGCTACATAGTGAGAGCCTGTCTCAAAAAAAATAAATAAATAAATAAAGAATAAAGAAAAAGAAGGCTGGGGATTTAGCTCAGTGGTTCCAGCATCTACCTTGCAAGCGCAAGGTCCCAAATTCGATCCCAGTACCACATATCACAGGATTGGTGGCTCATGCCATAATCCCAGCAATCAGTGCCTTATACCACAATGCTGGGTGTGGTGGCTCAAACCTGTAAACAGGAGGATTGCTGTGAGTTCGAGGCTTACCTGGGCTACATAGTGAACTCAGGGCCAGCCTAAACTACAAAACAAACCCCTATCTCAACAAAACAAAAACTGAAATGAGGAGTTGTTATATGCTTCTTTGATTAGTGCTGTATATTGACAACATACTGTATATTCTCTGAACTCTAATTTTTGTAATCTGCTACCTTGGAAGCACAGGGCCTGAATTCAATCTGCAGTACTACCAAAAAAAAAAAAAAAAAAAAAAAGCCGGGCGTGGTGGCTCACGCCTGTAATCCCAGCACTTGGGAGGCAGAGACAGGAGGATTGCTGAGTTCAAGGCTTGCCTGGACTACATAGTGAGCTCAGAGCCAGCCTGAACTACAAAGCGAGACCCTGTCTCAAAAAAAAAAAAAAAAAAGGCACCTACCTTTTAATCCATAAAATGTAGGTAAAAATCTGCTTTTATTTTATGCCAAGTACAAGAAATACAGTACTACTATGCATATTAAAAAAAACTCTAGGGCCGGAGGGTTAGCTCAGTGGTTCCGGCGCCTGCCTCGCAAGCACAAGGTCCTGAGTTCGATCCCCAGTAATCACATACAATGCTGGGCGCGGAGACTCACGCCCACCAGCAATCAATACCACATACCACAGTGTCGGGTGTGGTGGCTCATGCCTGTAATCCCAGCACTTGGGAGGCAGAGACAGGAGGATTGCTAAATTCCAGGCTTGCCTGGGCTACATAGTGAGCTGAGGGCCAGGCTGAACTACAAAGCGAGACCCTGTCTCAAAAAAAAACAACAACTCTAATCTCTTGGAAGAAATTTTCTTTTGATTGGCAGACATAAGGGATCAAACCAGGACCTAGTACATGCTAGAACTTCCTAATTTAGGAGGATGAGGCAGGCATGCAAACAAACAGCTGCCCCCAAATTGTATAAATATTATGCTACAAGTTTCTACAAGGTACAGTAAGAACCAGGGAGAAGAAATGATTAAAGAGCTACATTTCCAAACCCCCACACTAAAAGACAAGAATTTGCATGTATACACACACAAAAGGAAAAATAAGTATTTGTCTGACATGAAGAGGATGAAATGTTGGGACAGAATTTCAGATAGAAGGAGCTGACACAGCAAAGTATGTGGTAACAAAGTACATGCAGAGAGGCTGGGGGTTTAGCTCAGTGGTGGAGGTCTTGCCTTGCATACAAGGGCTCAGTCACCAGGACCAAAAACAAAGGAGTGACAGGACATTAAGAGATTCACAGAGGGCTTGCTACAGTCTAGGACTACCTTATATGTGTGTGTGTTCTTCAAGAGTGTGGATAGGGAAGCAAGAAGGTGTATGAGATAAGGCTACAGAGACACAAAGAAGAGCTAAGAAACTTGAATTTTGCACTGTAGGTAATAGGGTAAGAGTTTTAACTGGGATTAGCATGATTTAGTTTACATTTGAGAATGTAATAAAATAAGGAAGTGGGAATGGAACTAGATGAAGAGAGATTAAGAAAATTTTTTTTCAATTTATTATTAGTATATATTTGCCTTATGTGTTTATGTTCATCTGAGGGAGAAGTACATGTACTTAATATATCCTAATTCTTTTTGGTCTCTTTCATCTGCTCCTTCCTTCCCACTCCTGTATCTCTGGATCACCTTCCCTTCTGCAAAAGATTTACTGCTGGTTCTAGTTGCCTATTTTATATATATATTTGTGGGTTTTTTTTTTTTTTGAGACAGGGTCTCACTTTGTAGTTCAGGCTGGCCCTGAGCTCATTATGTAGCCCAGGCAAGGCTGGCATTCGGCAATCCTCCTGCCTCTACCTTCCGAGTGCTGGGATTACAGGCTTGAGCAACCAAACCCAGCATTTGTGGTATGTGGTACTGATTGCCGGTGGGCATAACCCACCATGCCCAGTACTGTTGTATGTGGTAACCAGGGATCGAACCAGGGACCTTGCGCTTGCTAGGCAGGCGCTAGAACCACTGAGCTAAACCTCTGGCCCTTTATTTTGTTTTTTTTTTAAAGTTATTTATACTTCGAGTTTCACATGTAAGAGAAGTTATGCAACATTTAACTTTATGTGTATGATTTATTTCACTTAACATTATGGCTCAAAGTGCATCAATTTTTCTATGATAGGCTAGAAAAACTGCAGGCAGGTGAGGTGACACATAACTGTAATCTATCACTTGGGAGACAGAAGCAGGAGTTTGAGGCCACCCTTAATTACATAGTGAAAATCTGACTCAAAAACAAAAGTTAAAAAAAGTTGCAGTGGGTAATAACAGAATAAATATGAGCCTTTAAAAGGTAAAAATAGAAGATTTTATTCAGGAGGCTAAGGCTAACTGCTGTCCTTCTCCATATCTGTTTCTTCACTGGGAACATTACACCATTCTACACTAGAATCTACTTTAACAGATACAAAGATACATTCACAGGATTGTGAAAGTTAAATGAGTCAAGATATACAAACCATTAGCAAGTACATATGTTAACTATCACTTGAAAATTCAAATAATATACTATGTGCATGAAAGTGAAATGTTTATTTTTTTACATTGTTGCTAGTTTTCTTAAAAAAACAAAGAACATTACTTTAGTAATTTTTAAAAAATTAACAAGAACTTGGCACTAAGATCTTCCTTTTGAAGATCTGCTCATCAATTACTGAACATATAGGGCCAGAAAAATTTTGTGAATAGTTACATATTAGACTTGGGAGGCTGGAGCAAGAGTATTGCCAACTTTGAAATGAGCCTGAGTTGTACATACAATAGTGAGATCAAGGCCAACCTGGAATACACAGCAAGACCCTGTCTGAAAATACATACATACATGCAGGACAAATTTCTAAGTGCAACAGAAGGAACACAGTACTTAATTACAATGACAAGGTACAAACCAATAAGGAGAAAGCAACAGCAGCAAAATTATATCCCTTTACTTAACAGAGAAAATAAATGATACAAAAACATCCATGTGAGCTGGGGATTTAGCTCAGTGGTTCACAAGGTCCTGGGTTCAATTCCTGGTACCACGGAGCACAATCCTGGGCATGGTGGTGCTGCCTGTAATCCCAGCACTCTGGAGGCAGAGACAGGAAGATTGCTGTGAGTTCAAGGCTACCCTAGGCTACATAGGGACTTCAGGGCCAGTCTGAACTACAAAGTGAAACTCTGTCTCAAAAAAAAAAAAAGCCAGGCAGGGTGGCTCATGCCTGTAACAGCATTCAGGAGACAAAGGCAGGAAGGTTGCTGAGTTTGAGGCCTGGCTGGGTTACATAGTGAGCTTAGGGCTAGCCTGAATTACAAAGTGAGACCCAGTCTCAAAAAAAGGAAAAAAAGGGCCGGAGGGTTAGCTCAGTGGTTCCAGCGCCTGCCTCGCAAGCACAAGGTCCTGAGTTCGAACCCCAGAAAACACATGGAAGGCTGGGTGTGGAGACTCATGCCCACCAACAATCAATACCACATACCACAGTGCCGGGCGTGGTGGCTCACGCCTGTAATCCCAGCACTCGGGAGGCAGAGGCAGGAGGATTGCTAAGTTTGAGGCTTGCCTGGGCTACATAGTGAGCTCAGAGCCAGCCCGAACTACACAGTGAGAACCTGTCTCAAAAAAAAAAAAAAAAAAAAAAAAAAAAAAAAAAAA
>PVIC010020770.1:0-29232 GCA_004025085.1 Thryonomys swinderianus | reverse complement strand
ACCACGTCCGGCATTGTGGTATGCGGTGTTGATTGTTGGTGGGCGTGTCTCCACACCCAGCATTATTTGTGGTTACCGGGGATCGAACTCAGGTCCTTGCGCTTTCGAGGCAGGCACCGGAACCACTGAGCTAACCCTCCGGCCCTCTTTTTGATTTTTAAAGGAACTCACACCTAAGAATTTGCACTACTTCTCAGAGGACACTACTACTTCAGTTTTTATCAATGCTAAAACTGTTAAGCATTGGCAACCCTTGAGAATGGGCTAAATATATTTCACCAAATGAGATCAACATGAGGTTTTCAGGGATAGGACCAGGATGTCAGTTGGTTTTGGAAGTGACTGGATCTTGGCTGTATTTTCATCAGTGAATTAGTCTATTGTTTAATTCATAGTTGAATGTGCTGTTAGTAAGTAGGATCTGTTGGAAGAGGTAGATCACTGGGCGTGTAATGTGTCTTGCTACTTGGGTTTTCCTGTTGTTTCTACCTTCTGGTTACCATAAATTGAGCAGCTTTATTCTGCAAGGTACATTTACCATATTTCTTCTTTGAAGCCTGCCAATCATGGATAAAACCCTCTGAAATCATAAGCCAAAATACATCTTTATTTCAGTTGTTTGTGTGTATACATATCATCCTACATGTATATTTGTGTATATATGTTATGTTATATGAATATAAATGCATATAATATAGAACATATTTTGTAAAAATCTATTGTATTATATAAAAATTGTTTAATATATACATCATATATGAACATTATATACACATTATATATATTATATATAATACATTATATATAATGTATTATATATAAATACATTATATAAACATCATATATGTTTAATATATACATCATATATATATATATATATATATATATAAAATGTCTGGAGAGAGAGAGACAGGGAGGCAGAGAGAAAGATAATGATAAATAACCCTAAAGAGCTAGGAGACTGTTAAGAATTGATAAATACTGCATATAAAAATGAATAAGGTAATAGAAACTATGAAAAGTATAATATTAGTATAATAGGCACTTTAAAATGCATTAAAACATATTTATATACATATAAAACAAAACATTTATCAAGTGTTTTCAGACACACTTTAAAAGTGAAAAATAATTTACACTTTAAGCATAATGACCTCAAATTATAGCATTTTAAAATGTTCTTTTAAATAATTTTGTATAAAAGAAAATTAAGACAGCAGAAATAACATATTTCTCCAAGTCTCTCCAGCAGTACTGCCTAGAACTTTCTATGAAGAAGCCAATAATTCATATTTACACTACCCAAACTAATGGGTTATTAAAATTGAAATGAGCCATGAAACAACAATAATCATTTTTTAATAAATTTATAATACCTGTTATCTGATGGCTACCATATAGGACAATGGACCTCTATAAAAATAAGATATGTCCAGTATCAAAGTCTTCTACCACTTCTTTCTTCAGTGACAGATCTCTGATTAAACAAGATAATAGCAAGGGAAATCCACAAATCCATAAAGAAAGGTGGGGAATTTCAGTGAGACACTGCTGGGAAGACCCTGCTATATGGTAGGAGCTTTTGTTTGGTGTTACACAGAGGTTTTTCTGATTGGGTAGGGTTGGTAAGGGAGACAGTTCATGACTGTGATCTCCATCTCCCAAGACCCTGATATCTCAATTACTTAAAATTTTCTTCTTCAACCACTCTTCTGATGGTCCTTCCCTAGAACTTATCATTAAAAACTGAATACCTATTACAATGATAAATTTCAAGTTCTCCCTTTCTAAACCTTATATCATTTTTTTCCAGTCCACTCTATAATTGCTTGCACTAGTAAATACTGTATCCAAGCAGAAGCTTGTAATGGTTTTGGCATCTTTGAATTATATCTCAGCTCTATTAATCTGTTATGTATTAACCTGCCTAACTTCCCAAAATCAATTATTTTAACAATGCAATGAATATGCTTTTGTCTTTATCCATCTCCCTTCATTTACTCAACGTCAGATCCACGTATTTATGAACTGCAAATCCACTTCATGCCTGCACTGCATAGATGAACATAACCGGAGAGAGATACAACTGTTCTGACTTCATCAGTTTGAAGTCTTTTTTTTTTATTTGAATCTCTATTGGTACATTATATATACACATCATGATCATACACAATACTGAGAATTTGCACCAGCATATGACACAATTTAATTCTCATTTCTTCCCATTCCCTCGCCTACTCTATGATTCCCCAGCCTCCATATAATATTCAAAGGAAAATGAGGTGTAGGGGTAAGTAACGGGGAAGAAAAATATGATGGTAATAATAAAATGAAACAATGTTTGAAGTCTTTACCTTTTTTACATGTACTGCTAAGAGAAGAAAAAGACAAGCTATAGAGAAAAGATTTGTAAGTTTCACATTTGATGCAGGACTGTGCTTGCAGAACATATCAGGAATTCTATGTCCCAAAGGTAATACATACAGAATCCCCAAATACTCAAATTGTTTGAGCAAATAATTGGTCGATAAACATGTACTTAATGCAAATATACATTTGGAAATGTACTCACATTATGCATCATCAAAATCATAGTGCTGTATTCCATGCAGTTTAGAATATACAAAATATAAAAGACTGGTAACAGCAAGTGTAGATGAGAATAAGACAGAACTGGAACTGTCACACACCGTGGATGGTGCTTACATGGTACGATCACTGGAAGAATCACTGGGAAGTTTCCACAAAACATTTCTATAAATAAGCACTTAACACCAGATTTAGGCATTCTACTTCTGAGTGTTTACCTAAGAGAAATGAAAGTCCAGAGCCCCACAAAGACTCACCCTGCAATATTAAGTGATGTTCTTTATAGCAGCCAAAAAAAAAGTAGAAAACCTAAATGTCCACCAACAAGTAAAGAAGTTTTAAAAATTGGTTTATCTGTACAACAGAGTACTCTCCAGCAAAAGAGGAAATGGGCTATGCACACAAAAAAACTTGTGTAAGGCTCTCGTGTTTATGCTGAGTGAAAGAAGGTACACAGATTATGCAGTGTATGATTCTCCATACAGTGTACAAATGTAACTTAATATAATATCAGGAAAGAAAACATGTAGACCACTATGAATGCTGGGAGGCATAAGAAGAAAGGATCACAAAGGGGCACAAATTTCTGGGGACGGTTCTATCATGCAGATTGCCTGTTAGCTAGGCTTCTTCTCACCTATAGATGTTGGATTTTTCTTAAAGCGCTTACCTTAGAAAACATAATTATAAATTATTTTCTGCTCCTGTGAGACAGAAATCTTTTGTAACTGCCCACAGTAGGTTTTATAACCCAACACTGTCTTTCTGAAGGGAAAGAGCCCTATTCTTCTGAAATATAATCATCGTAAAATATAGTGACCCCAACTCGTGTACCTAGGGAAGGATTAGAGCCCAACTTCAGTGGGGTTTGTCACCAGCTGTAAAACTGGAAGCCATACAAAGACAAGACAGTGGGCCCTTTCCTTTGGTTAAGGACAATTACCAAACACAAATGCCTGGGAGCTCCCGTGTCTCCGTTGCACAGCTGCCCAGTGCATTGTTCACCAGAGTTGAACTCAGACTATTTCTTCTTTTCTGTACCACAGTGACTCTTGTTTGGATTCTTCCCACTGCACAGCTTTTCCATGTGTCATTCTGCCTTCACAGGCCAATGACTATGTTAGCTTTCCTGAGTCTACTTATGGCTCTGTGGATTTTCACATATGCTAACATTCCACATTGAAATTATGTGCGATTAGCATACACAATCATTACCATAGAGCTGTTAAACTTTTAAATGCCATAATAAAGCCCAAATTTACAACAGGTGACTAAATTTCAGAGTGAATACAATTAATTCATCTAATTTGGTATTTGGAAGACTGAAAGTTGGTAATTCACATGACTTGTATAGCTAGAATATATAGCTTGTTTTCTATTGCCAAGGAATGACCTAACCAGTGTTTTGTTTTGTTTTGTTGTAGTTGTTGTTGGGTCATGACTTTCTTGGACCTGAATATTTCTAACTGTATTTGAACCTGGAATACATAATTACTTACACAATTGACAACAAAACATTAATGCATAATAATGAGCTTTCAAACTTTACCTTATTATCTACAAATTGTTTATAGTCATTCACTCTTACATCTCAATTTCTGGAAGGAAGCTAATAATAAATGAGAATGTTAAGGAGAAATACAATTAAGTTTTGATGCTGTGGAAACTTTGCAGATAATATCCCGGTTACCTTGTATATTTTTCCCTAGCTTTTGTCTTAGATTGAAAGCCATTTCCTCAGAGAAATCCTTCCTGACTTTTGTTCCACCTAAATTTCTTTGTAAGTACTCTGTTGCCAACATCTTCTTTGTCTTCACTTCACTCTTATCGCTGTGCATTTATTGAGTTACTATTGGAAGATGTTTTTCATACATGTAAGCACAAAAATGCACATAGCTGTGCCTCTTTTGCTCACTTTCTCTTTCTCAGCAGTCTGCATGGTTCTTGGCAAGTGGCAGATACTCAGCAAATACCATTGAATAAATTAATAAATGAAAACACCTTTAAAATCTAAAGTTCTTGTGAAACTTTCCAAAATTTGTCATAATTCAAAAACACAAGATAAAACATTACAGCTTATTTGTTCAATTAGTAGATTCCAAAATAAGCCAAACTATGCAGGTGACCATGCAACATAGGGTATCCTCCTAACCCCTTACAGTTAAAACAACATTGCTTTGCAAAGTTATTAAGGATGGTGCTCATTTTTTTCTTTTTTGTAGGTTTGATCAACTTGATTTTCTAAGATTTTACAAAGACCTGAGAGATATAACTCTTCATAAACATAGTATGTTCTTATTTCTATAACTGAGTAATAAGGATGAATGCTTATGGCACATTTCAACATAAGAATATATTTGGGTATTTTGTATTTTAGGTGAGATTACTTCAGCCAATGCTTTATTAAAGCAGACATCAATAATTATGCTTATAAACAATGGAATTGTAGCTAAAATTTAGGATAATTATGACTGATTAAAGTTATGCAACTGAAAATACTTAGAGACATGTGGAATACATTTTGTGTAGCAACAAGAATAATATATAGTCACTAAATGAGGGTAATGCAAATAACTACATGTAAGAAATATATTTATAAAGAAAATGTGTTAATTTAATAAAATTATATCTGACAGTAATACAATTGGTTTGACCTAATAAGAATGAACTCAGTGGTGACCTATGAATGACACTTCAAAAAACTTGGACTGGGTAAGGGAAAAACAGGCAAAAGATAAATGAGAACATTATACCTGTGAGGGTGTCTTAGTGAAAATTAATATAAAATTTTGAAATAATTATATATTAAATAAGGAAAAAGTATATATCCTTCTAATCATAGACTATCCATGATTATACCAGTAGAAGTACTGCCTTTCAGCCACACCCACTCATATCAAACTGACCCAATTTACCTTCTCACAACCAATGAAGCAAAAGGAGAAATAAAACTAATTGTTTTATGATAATTATGTAAAGACACTTCATTAAATTACCCAGTGTTTATGGTATGCCCATGATGTAGACACTAACTCTAATTTCTGTATGCAAACAAGCTTACAAAAGTTAAATAACTTATAACAATATAATAGTAAGAAAATATGGTGACCCAGAATTTGTCTGTTCTCAAATATGACCTCTGTCTACCGTACCACGTTGACTCAATTTATATGGCTAGACCTTCCATGCCACAAAGCAATGATGGTAGACACAGGGGTGATCATACATGTTGGGACAAAATGGAGGCCACATGATGAGGCTTTCTTTTTTTTTTGAGACAGGGTCTCTCTTTGTAGTTCAAGCTGGCCCTGCGCTATGTAGCCCAGGCAAGCCACCACGAACTCAGCAATCCTCCTGCCTCTGTCTCCCAAGTGCTGTGATTACAGGCATGAGCCACCACGCCTGGCACTGTGGTATGTGGCATTGATTGCTGGTGGGCGTGAGTCACCATGCCCAGCATTCTATATGGCTACCAGGATCGAACTCAGGATCTTGCACTTGCGAGGCAGGTGCCAGAACCACTGAGCTATATCTCCGGCCCCACATGATGAGGAATTTTAATTTTGAAATAATGCATCAGAGAGACCTAGGGATCACAGGATTCTGCATGACCAACTCAACCATTACAGCATGACCCTGTAAGGAGCCAAGGCTTAGGAATGAAACAGAAGAATTGCAAGTCATTTCATAATAAGAACTGGATGTTCAAGGAAGTTGATTTGCAGATATTTTATATTCTAGTGATTGTTGTGAAAGATATTTTACATTTTAAGTCCTATATTTTTAGTTTTGTTTCCTTAAAAAATTGTTTTGTTTCCTTAATTTACCTAATACCTACTGTACAAGAAAAAATTATGATATAAAATATTAAAAATATTATTAAATATACAACCTTATTGGAGCTTGAATTTTTCCAAATGATAGTCACAGAGTCAATACTAGGCTAGCTCTTTGTCCTTGATTAAGTACTGGTTCTTAACATGTAAAATACCATTCAACTGTTTTCAATCCATTAAACAATATCTACTATGGAAATACTATGTGTCAGGCTTCAGGCATTATGTATATGCAAATATGTTTTGAAATCTTAAGCTTTAGCACATAAAGAAACAATTGGGAAACAACTGACTATCTATTAGATAAAATTAAATCAAATTTAGTGCTTAGGAAGTTTATAATGTACATGTACCTGGAAAATTACATTCTTTTCTTTAAACTTAATGAATAACAAAAAACTAGGAAATATGAACAAAGTCAATAAATTTAACAAATACAGAAAATGAAGCTATATGAAATTTCACATATCTAAAATGCTTTTAGTACAAGAAATGTTATATGAAAATAGTTTTATTTCAGAAAAATAAATGAAATATATTTAAAAGTATCAGTTCTGTTAAACTGTTTAATTTTCTTAATCAGGAAAATCAGTTGCATCTATCATTATCTATCTATCATCTATTTATCTTATATAGCCATAGAAGATGCAGATACACACACACACACACACACACACATTCTTTGCCTACCTTCTACATCTATTATGTCTTTTATTGCCTGTCATATTTTTCACCTATTTCTGTATTTCACTTCAAAAATTTGGTTCTTCTTTCTCATTCTCTATACTAGTTTTTCGCCCTTACTTATGTATTTACATTTCATTATTCATTTCTGAGATTAAAAACAAATTCTTTCTGGATTTTTTTCCTCTCTACTTTTTTGCACTGTATCCTTTTTTATATAAATTTGTTTTTTACAGTGTGTTTTATATGATTATTACTTAAATAAACTATAAATTTCACTGTTTTGCTGTGTTTGAAGCTTTAAGTATATATTTTTATTTATCTTTAACTAGCCAGTAAAATTTGAGCTTTACTTTATTTCCTTTTCTCCAGTAGAATTTTGTCTGGGTGAAGACTTATAGTTCCACCTTATGACATCTTGAGAGGTATTTCCTGTTTAAAGAACATGAAATTATTCTATACAGCTTTGCACTGGGGTATTCAAGTGGCTTAGCTGTCCCTTGACTCAAAGAACTCTGTTTTGCTCTTTTAAGGAACCAATGGAGAATTGTCTTCTTGTAATCTTTTGCACAATCTTCCTTTAAAATAAACTTTATCATAATAATGTTACTGTGAACCCTGCACCACTGATTCTACAAGTGATATTTTTCCTTTCCTAAGAGTTTCTTTCTCACACAAAATAGACAATTTCCTAGATGGACACCTTAGATCCCTTGTACACTGCATTTTCTTTATTTCAGTCCCATAGCCCAGCCTTTGCTTTCTGTGTGCTGCAATTCCCTGGGCTCTCATCATCATGAAAAGGTGCACCCAAATTTGGGGGTTATTCTAAAGCTGAGTTCTTGCCTCCCTACCTTCCTGTAACTCACCTTCTTATATTAACTTTCCCCAATTACCACACCTACTAATGATTTTAGCAATACTACTTGGGTTCATGAGTGTATTTCTAATTTAACAAGTTAAGTTTTGTCATATATTGTATATTTAAATTATCTCCTTGATAATGAGTTTTGAATGGCATTGTGTGACCTCCAAATTTGTATGTATAACTTGTGGAAAATGTGTGGAGAAAATTTAATTTAGCAGCAAATTATGCTATGGAATGTAGGAACTCCTCTCTACAAATGTCATTTTAATGTCACTATTGTCATCATCTTCATTTGACTTCATAAGGACTATTTCAAATAATATGCCATACATTAATGTTGTAGTTAATGCTATTTAATTTTCTTTTTCTTTTAGCATGTCATCAAACCTGGGACCCTGCATTGCCAGGTAGGCATGGAACCACTGAGCTACATCTCTGGCCTCTATATTTCATTTTCTGATGTAGCTTTAAAATATCAGATGGCATATTATTCACCCATTGTAAATTTTAAGCTTGACCATCTTTAAATGATGATTAAGCCAATTTTAGAAAATATTTATTTTCTCCTTACATTATCTCAGCAAATTATCAGAAATATGTTTTCTCTTTGTTCTTCATCAGTATCTTACTGCAAAAATGACAAAAATTATAGCCGGGCATGGTGGCTCATGCCTGTAATCCAGCACTTGGGAGGGAGAGACAGGAGGATTGCTTAGTTCAAGGTTTGCCTGGGCTACATACTGAGCTCAGGGCCAGCCTGAACTACAAAGCAAGACTCTGTCTCAAAAAAAAAAAAAAATGACAAAAATTATAATGAAAAAAACTTGTATACTTAAAATGAAGATAATGCTAAATTCTGAGAGGTGAAATAGATAAAAATAAAATGTCTAAAACAACACACAACATGTTAGCATATGTTTATTAATTGGTAATGTGACATTTGATGTCACAAAAATATATTGAAAACTCAGCAATATAAAATATAACTTTTAACATACCTGTTCATATCTGTCCTGGTATACAATACCCTCCACTGTCATCATTAACAGATTCTAAATCTGAAGACAGCATTAGTTACTAAGTTATTAATTATTTATTAGTTATTTATCATATGAAGATGCATTTATTCTCAATTTGAATTGTGACTGAACTTACTGCTTCCTACAAAAAAATGTTTCACAGTGTAACAACTGATGAAAATAATATTGAAATACTGAAATAGTAGTTATAATGCTTTCTAAAATACACAATGCTATAGTTGTTAAGCTAATAAAACAGAATCACTAGGTAAACAGAAATGAAGATATTAAAATTCAGGTTTGCATACTTCTTCTTTACTTTCTACATACACAATATCATCAACAAAATGTGAAGTCCTTCAGAGGAGCCATAACTTGCACAATGTTTTTGCCCAATAGTTGTCACAATACTAGGTCAATAGAAGATAAGCAACAATTTACTCTCTGTCTTTTCAGTAATGATACATATATGAGTATTACAACAGTAGTATCGTATATCAGATATGATTAATCATGGAAATAGTAGCATGATTAAGTACCAAGACTATATTTAAATAACTGCATTCAATAGCCAGGAAATGAAAGTGGAATAAGAAATAGTGAAAGTCTCGAATGCACTAGAGAATCTCTTGAATAGCCCCAGTGATTCCCCCAATTAGTATTTGAGCTTTTTTGTTCCTTTCTCTTTATTGTATCTAGACCTAATGTCTCTCTCCTAATAAGCAGAAAAGTGATGGGTTGTCACTTCCTGAGATTAAGATACAAAACTAAAGTGACATCAGTTTTACTTCTCCTTTCTCACTTTGTCTGAGTCTTAACTCTGTGGAAATGAGCTGACATTTTTTTTTTAGTCACTCTAGTGAAACAAAAGTGGCAAGAAACCAATCTATCTATGACTCAGCTACTGAAGTCTGCCCAAATCCAGGAACAAGGGAGATTTAAGGCGAGTCTAACCAGTAGGCAGACAACTAGACTGCATGTTGCAAGAGATGCTGACACAGAGGTACCAAACTTTGTCCTGGCTTCTCAGTAACATGTTTGCTCTTTTCAACTGCTAAACTTTGATACAGTATTTTATGCAGTGTTAGAATACCAATGCATAACATCAGATATTAAATAGTGCATATGGATCACATCAAGAATGTTGGCATTTGACTCAAAAGTAATAGGATATACTAAAAACTTTTAAACAATTAACTAGGTGAGAGTGTGAGTATAATAAAATTACTTTAATGTTGATGATTACAGATGTGATGCTACAGACAGTGATATGAGGAAGCCCGACAGGATTGGAAATGATCTCAGTCAAAGATAGTAAAGTTTGAAGGGAAGAAATGAAATTCAGAAACATGGGAAGCACAGAAGCAATTTGAAGTATCTGATTCAGAGGAGGTAAGTGAGGAAGGGTATGAGATGACGTGCAGGATTTTAACTTAAACAATTGGATGAATGAAGAAATCACTATCAGTCATCACAGTGGCCACAAGCTAAGTCTGGGTTTAGTACAGAGGAAGGGGGTCAAAGGATGTGACCTATTTGGGCATATCAGATAAGGCAGTGCTCATGCACCAAGAACTAGAAGTGACAATGAATTCGAGATGGAAAACAATAATGAAAGAAAGCACAATGCAGAGGTAACATGTGAACACTAGCGCTATCATCTACAGAGCAAGAAAAGGACAAAGGTGGAGTAAAAGTGAGGGGAAGGGATGTCAGGAAGTACTGAAGAGTGCCAGAGAGCCCGCTTTCACAGAAAGCAAAGAGGAAGGACAGAGAAAGAAGAGGAATGTGCCAAATGCAGAAATAAAAATAGCTGCTTGGTGCCTGGCAAATGGTTGTAGCGATCTGGGAGCATCTGGCACGCAGAACTATAGCATCTGGTAGACACATTCTCACAACTGCTACTGATACACTTGGGAACATTATTTGGTCTTCTCTGTCCTGACCCTGTGTTTTGAGCATCCTTACCTCTATTCCCACTTATATTTCAAACTACATTACAAGAAGGACATGTTCTGTGAGTGTATGGATTTGTGTTCTAAATTTTCCACACTCTTCATCAATGAGGTGAGAACAATGACTAAACCCTGAGTGTTGTTGCTGTCGTTTTGTATTAGTTGGTATCTTAAAACTAGAAAGAGGAATATTATTTTCAATTTCTAAAAATTAAGATGAGATTATGATCTATCTAGTAATAAAAACACTGAGAAGTGTCAAAATACCACTGTGTGTTTTCCTAATGCCTTTGCAGATATCTTCCTTTTATATTATTTTAATTTATTCATCCTATAAAGCACCTCCCTACCTATTGGAACAACTTGATCAGTGAGATACTGGTACTTACTAGGCTATGAAGCAATTCACTTTCAAAGCAGACCTTTATTTTTAAAACCCAGTTGATCTCCCCCTCCTACTTAGGGACATTAAGCTAAAAGTGGCAATGTTTCCTTTAGATCTTTCAGTTGTTACTATTGTATGTTTTATCTCCAAAGTTGATGTGAAACAGCCCAGTGGAAAAGTTTGAGAACTCATGTGACCCAAGAAAGATGTTCTCTGTTTCCCTTGGTGGCTGGAAGATGGGAGCAGCAGATGCTCGTGCACATGGGCCTTCTGGGAGTGCCTGCCCTCGGGACATTGCTCCTCACATTTGCTGTACCAGCGGGAACTCAGGAGTTTCCATTTACATTTCCCCGAGTGAGTACGGAGCTCAGAGTGCTCCGGAGTCCACGTGGGCTGGAGGTGCCAGGTCCTGCTGCTTCCCTCTAGCAGGTACATCTGTTCTGGAGCTGCGCTGTGCTCCACCTGACCTCATGGAAAACGCTCTGCTCTCCAGCATATGATCAACGTGTTTTCTCTTTCCGCTGAAAGGGCAACCTTTTAATTCTGCAATACCAGATGGATCCCAACTTAGCTTTGAGGAAAAACTTGTGCCTGAATAGTCCTCAAGTGAGAATCCAGAAACACATGCTCCTCCTCAAGCATTTCAGAAAGGGGCAGATGTGATGACGTGATTCAAACTATATCCTGTAAGACTTTATTTCGATGAAAGTTACTGATTTGTATTCTTCTGTATCAAGTGAAGCAAGTGCAAGTTGAGGAGAATTACATACATCCCTGAAGCATTAACCATCCCTCAGAACCCAGTTTCTGCCAACTATTATAATCAGCTATAAAAATCTTTTATCTAGTCCCTCTAAGACCTAGAAAATATATATGCTACCCACAGCTATCTGGAAGTCTTTGTTTATTGTTCTAAGATAAGTGTTTCATTTTGGTTAGTTTTTCATTTCGTTATTAACATTTCCTTGTGCACTGGTAAAATTTTGCCTTTTAGCCCTCCTGATTTTCACAGCTGAATTCTCTAAACTTATTTATAATTTTGTATTAATTCTTAAGGTTACACAGGCCTTTAATCTTTCTCAAATGTACATTAGTGAAACATATAGAACTGTAGGGGTCATTCACCTCTATAGCCCTTTCCATACAGGTGTTATTCCATATTTTTTTCTTATGTAATCATTTTTAATTTCTAAAAAGTTAACTCTCAGAGGCAAATTGATAGATTTTAAAAAGCACGAAAGTATTTATAAAATAATATAAAATCTGTGGTCACCTGGCCTATACCCAGGTGGCCCCAAGTGATCATAAGAGCTTTTAGGGCCAGAAGGGGGTAAGGGGTAATGAGAAATTCAGAAAGCTAAGGAATGTGGCACCCTGCAAGCAAGTGGGGATCCGACAGTTGCATTCACAAGGAACTGGCCTGGGTCTACAATCTGAATGGTGCTGGTGACATCTGCCCCAGTCTTCAGATGAGAACCAAGCTCACTGATTTCCCATCTGGTCTTCATGAGATGCTCAGCAAAGTATCCTGTTGAGCCCAGCAAAATTCCAGTACTTCCAACCTACATCACTGTGAAAACCAATGGAGTCTTGTTTCAAGTTGCATTATTTGTGGTAATTTGTTTCAGTAGCAGGCCAAAATCCATTTTCAAATGTCACAATTGGTATGCCCTTTTACAAGGCGATGGAAGGATGATAAGATGGAATCTTAGATGAAAACTAAGAGACAACAACTCTTTGGAATATGAAATGTAGAATGATGACCCTGGAAGGAAGTGAAAGAAATTTAACATTTCAGGGAAAGAGAAGTGTTGGTCAGACACGCTGTGAAGGGAATCTTCTTAGAAAGGTGTAAGAGGCAGAAGATGGAAGCAACTGTCCAAATAAGGAGGCTCTGAAGCTATGGCCAGGAGGCAATAGCAGAAATGCAGGTTGTAAGGAGGGTATCATGTTTCCTGGGTTCAAAGGAACAAGCATCTTATCTCTTAAAGATATTGTAATCTAATACAGAGATAGGACAAAAGGATAAGCGATTCTGTGCAAAATGAAGAGAGATAAGTTCATATGTGATGCAAATATGAGGTAATAAATTCCATTGAAAGGAAGCCAGCACTAAGTTGCAGAAACTAAACAAGGTGAATGTTTCTCTATCCTCTGGCTGATTGCTATCTTAATCTTACACTTTTCAATATAATGTTAAAGTTTCTGCTTCTTTTGAACATTTCCATTTACTTCGTCATTTTCACACCCCACCTTATTGTTTTATTTTCTTAAACATTAAAGACATCAATAAGTGCATGAGCAGTTTTAATTGTAATTCATATCTATTTAAAAATTTAAAGTAAAACAGTCTATTTATGTATTGTCAAATACAGTCATTAAATTATTTTAAGTGAGCACAATATCCCCTAAAGTTGAAGAAAGGTCTATATCATAAAATATATCAGATAAAACAGTTATGAAATACTGTGCTATTAAAATGATTATGTAACATGATTTTTGTTTATTTCAAATGAGAAGTCCCACAATTTAGGTAAGAAGTCAATATATGTTTCCATAGATTATATTTGGAGATTAGAGTTTTAGGTATTTTCTTTACACATAAATGTGTGTCAATGGGCCAGGGATTTAGCTCAAGTGGTACTACAACTACCTTGGAAGCCCAAAGGCCCAAGTTCCATCCCTGGTACCACCAAAAAAGCGGGGGTGCCTAGAGATTTAGCTCAAGTGGTACAACGCCTATCTTGGAAGCACAATGGCCCAAGTTCTATCCCGAGTACCGCCAAAAAAAAAAAAAAATCATGTCAGTAGCTGAATGTAGTGTTTTAAAATCTGAGAGACACATTTTTGCAAGAAGTAGTGAAAAGTTTTTTAATATTTTCACTATTATAACATTCAACAATTTTTCGTGAGGTAACACTGCTTTATCAGTTAAGATCTCCATCTGTCATTAAGACAATTACACTATACTATAATCCATATTGTATCCTATTTTAATTTCCCTTCATTTCATATGATATATAGATCATTTGTTAAAACTCTCCCATCTTCTTTACTGTCATATAGCAGTTCAGGAAACATCTCCCATTTAAAATGTATATATAAATTAATGCAGTAGAACCATGTACATTAGTGATGTTATTTTTTCATAATTGCATTTCTACTTGGCCATATAAAAATGGTCCCCATTAAGAAGATTTAGTATGTACTGTTAGAAATATCTGTATTCAAGTTATTTTACCCTTTGCTTCCTGAGAATTCTTTGATACTTATGGTGTTTTCTATAATAGCTGTTCGACATAGACACCCAAAGTTTAAGGAAGGGGCCAAGTTACATGTCACTACTTTAAGTCATTTTTATGTGATCACTTTAATCCCAGCATGGTGTTTTATTTATGAACTTCATAATCTAAAACATAAGAAACATGCAGCTGCCAGAGACAAAATAAATTTGTCTTCTCTCTCTCTCTCTCCCTCTCTCTCTCTCTCTCTCTCTCTCTCTCTCTCTCTCTCTATATATATATATATATATATATATATATATATATAAAATACCTCTTAAATTCAGAGAAGCATATTCTATTCTAGATTGCCCAAATAAACACATGCCACCTTTATTAGACTAGAGCTGAAGCTCAAGTGACTTTTGCAATCTCTCATTTTACGATGAACAGTAATTTAAACCAACTCTGATTTTAGGAAGCAAACATAGATTCGGCTCCTAAAAGTAACACAGAACTTGAACGGTTTTATGTTCTGCAGTTAAATTATAGCAGAAGCCTTTGGACAAGTGGAATCATCCATATACTTTCTCCTTACAACCTAGTGGATTTTCATTTCTGTGCTCATCAACCTTCATTCTATGTATCAAGAATGTTCAACAATGGAATAATGATTTATTAGTAAGAAAAAACATAATTGCATAGAATATGTCATTTTATATTACTGCAGCAGTTTGTTTTTGAATTGTTTCATGGTTTTAAATATAACATCCCAATATTGTTCTAGGCAATTAATGTTTCTTGAATAAACTCCTCTTGTTCAGGCCAATATTGCAGTCTCTGGAACAACTGTGTTATTTAAATTTAAAATTCAACCCACTCTTCTGATGATATTCTACCTTATTTGGACAAATTAAATTAAAATATATGAAAGTAATATTAATAAACAAGGATATAAGGAAATTCTAAACTGCACAATAACTTTACATAGGCTAAAAATTTTAGGAGAAACATACAAATAATATGAGCTAGTAAGATCAGGAAAAATTCACTGAATAAATAAGCTGCAGCCTACAAATAAAACTCAAGAGTTTTATATCATAACAATCTGCTTAAAATTCAAGCTACAGGACTTGAACAATATATGTTGTTGGCAAATTAAGTAAAAACTATAAATATCAATTTTTGTTTAAATTAAGCAAATCTAAAGCAAAATTACTTAGAGTTTTAGTGAAGGTTTATGAGATTTAAATTAGCATTTAAAAATTCTTATTCTGTCTCACTCTTCCAGTATCTTATATTTGATAATTTATTAAAATTTCTCATAGTCTTTTGACACAGACACCACCACCCTTGTTTCAAAATTTAAAAAAAAAACTGTGATGCAGAATAAAGAAATAGCACAGGATAGCATCTATTAATGCAGGAGCAGGATTTGGACACCAGACCTCATGTGCTTGAATGCTACATCATATTATTGATCAGAAAATGTACTCGTTATTTCTGTTGCAGGCAGGCAAGGTAACATCTGCCCTATACCTTAGAGATCCCAGCTACAAAATAATGTTTCAGAGTAAACATTTGTATATTCATTCAGTGAGGTTTGCTATACATTTTAGAAGCATAAAACATTGTGCATTAAAGTTTTTTCCAGGTCATTAATTTTTCTTTCAAATGTCTGACCTTACAAGTGTTACTTGTAGAAGATGATGACAAAGATAATACCCACCACAACTTGTTCACCTACAACATAATTAACTTTATTGGAAATCCATTACAAAATTTAAGAAAATTCAATCACATTCTATTTTGATTTGAGTTCATGGTAGAATGCTACCAAGAAAACATTAGTAAAGCTCACATGTTAACATTTATAGTTCTTAACAGAGTAATGTTTTCCTGAATTAAAATTTGAAAATTATAATTTAATGACTGGTAGACTAAAAACCATATACTCTGATTTTGATGGTGTTCTCTCTCAAAAACTTGATCTTTATTGATATTTTCCAGCAAAATTCATAAAGAAGACCA
Source organism: Thryonomys swinderianus (assembly GCA_004025085.1). NCBI lineage: Eukaryota > Metazoa > Chordata > Mammalia > Rodentia > Thryonomyidae > Thryonomys > Thryonomys swinderianus. The sequence goes on along the minus strand of PVIC010020770.1, from coordinate 12,644 downwards.
ATACCTAATATGACTGTTATTATCCATATTATCTTGGGCAAGTTATTTTCTGTTCCATTGATTGAGCTATAAAAGAGAAAAATTATTCTACTGCCTGGATACTTTAAGTAAATGCTTCCTAAAAGGATTTTTGTTGTTGTTATATGAAGAGAAGGAAAATTAAGTCAACCATGGAAATCTACTTACAAGAAAAATATGATTGTCTCAATCTCTCCATTAACTCTTAAAATGTATTACATGACTAATGGAGAAATTATGTATTTTTAAAATTTTCCACATTGCAGATTATTTAAATATGTGCCACTGCTACTGAAGGTTCTATGTTTTTGACAACAAATAAAGCTTAAAGATCAAAACTCTCCATAAGTTGTGTGCCACTCTACAGAGATCAGGTTTCTGTCTCAAAAGTAAAATACCATTTTCTACACAATGTAAACCGTCCAGAATTTTGTAATTCTAAATGGATAGACCTAAAAAGATTTGATGATAATAGCAAATAGAAAAACATTAAGGGGCCAGAGACTTAGCTCAGTGGTTCCAGTGACTGCTAGCAAGAGCAAGGTCCCTGATTTGATCCCTGGTAACCACATACAACAATATGGGGCGTGGTGACTCATGCCCACCTGCAATCAGTACCACCTACTGCAATCCCCCATGTGGTGGGTTATGCCTGTAATCCCAGCACTTGGGAGACAGAGGCAGGAGGACTGCTGAGTTTGCCTGGGCTACATAGTGAGTTCAGGACCAGCCTCAACTACAAAGCAAGACCCTGCCCTCCCCAAAAGAATATTAAAAGCATATTGATGTAATCCCAGCACTTGGGAGGCAGAGACAGGAGGATTGCTGAGTTCACGGCGGCTTCCCTGGGCACCATAGTGAGCTCAGGGCCAGCCTGAACTACAAAGCGAGACCCTGTCTCAAAAAGCAAAAAAAAAAAAAGCATATTGACACACCTGCTCTCAAAATGAATGTAAGCTTTACTAACTATAAAAAATTAATCACAAAATAAACTTTAAAAAGAAGAAATTCTAGAGATGTGTTATTATAAATATTCCTGACATGGGCCAGAGATTTAGGTCAGTTCTGCCACCTGTCTAGCAAGCACAAGGTCCTGAGTTCAATCTCTGATAACTGCATACAACCATATCAGATGTGATGACCCGTGCCCATCAGCAATCAGTACCACATACCACAGTGCTCGGTGTGGTGGCTCACACCTGTAATCCTAGCACTCAGAAGACAGAGGCAGGAGGACTGCTGAGTTGGAGCTTTGCCTGGACCACATAGTGAGCTCAAGGGCAGCCTGAATTACAAAGTGAGACCCTGTCTCAAAAATGAGTAAGGAATTTTTTTCAATTACTTTTGCTTCCTGGAGAAATAATTTTATTACTGATGATTAGTATCAAGAAATTAACTGACAACTAATATATAGTACTGATGTGTTTCACATATTGACATTTCCACCAAAACTGAATTTAGTCATTTAGCCTAGAATCACATCCCTAAATCAGGCATTAACTGATTCTGAAAAATATGGACATCACAAAGTTTCATGTATTTAATTCTGAGTTATCAAGAGCAAGCCTAAGGAGGAGTCATGGAAAGTGAAGCTGTAAAGAAGACTTTTGTCCATACAGATGACTAAAATGTCATCTTTCCTAGCTGTACATACATGTAATGAGAAAGTCCATGTCTATAATAAAAAGAAACAGATGACAATATATAATATTCTAGCTATTTTGAAAAGAGAATTCCTCTATTCTCTCTTCACCTTATGAACTGCTGTGTGTGTAGTAAGTTCTGATACAAGTGAGAATGAAGATTTTTGGTTGATGTCATTAGAGCTGACAGCCTCAAAAATGACAGTCACCATATATTAGCAAAAGAACACATAAAGGAAACATTTAGGACAAGCTTGACATTACAGTCAATAGCAAGTTTGACAGCTGAGAATTGAATCCACTTTGTGAGTTGCTGATGGGAATGATACCCTCTGTTTCTATTACTGGAAGCCTTTTCACCTCCCAGCTGAAGGAAAATGAGGCTCCAGATTTGGAAAGAAAATCCAAGTAGCAGCTATTGCTTCTTGATCTACAGACTGATCAACAGAAACATCTGATTATAAACTCTGATTCTGGGTAATTTATGTAAATGCAAGAAATACCATAGTGAAATTAGGATTAAGTATTAAAGCATGACCAGAGGATTAAGGATTAAACTTCTAAATCCAAGTCTGAATTGGGATGAAAAATAATTCTTTAAATTTGACCTTGAAAATACTTCACTATGAATATATTCAGTTGATTACACATCTTAAGTCTGAACTAATTTGAATTATCCACTTACAGATATTTCTTGAGTTTTTATAATACTTTGTAATGGAAGTAAATGTATATTTTATGAAGCATAGTACAAGTTTCTTCTGAAAAACAGGTAGGCTATAATTCATAGATTATTGAAAACATAAAAATTAGAATCATTTTCCACATTAAAAATTACAAGAATAGGAACTAGTCTTTGTAATTTACAAAACTTTGGAAGCTTATTTCTATCAAGTAGTAGCATTTAATTATTCTTCTATAACACTGCTTAACGCTAATAACCTAATACCCATTGTAGGTATATTTAGAGACAGGGCTCTTAGAACATAATTAAGGCAACTTGAAATCATAGGGTAGGGAGCCCATTGGACTGATAACCTTAAGAAAAGGATGGGATGAGTTTGGATGGTAGCCACATCCTGAGCAGTATAGATAGAAGGACTTGTGGAGCAGGGTGGGGACATCTCACAAGCCCACAGGACTGTAAAACTAATTAATACCAGTGGGGATATGAGCTGCACAGAGAGGCACTGACACAAGACCCAGTGGACTGAATACAGCTGTAAGATGATACCACATCATTGCCTGCTCATACTTAGTGGGGAAGACAAGGCAGGACTCAGCATCACAAGCAAAATGTGAGCATGGAAATAAAATAGCCCCTAGTTATGACTTAGTAGTCTTCACCTATATCTAGTAAATCCCAATACCACAATCCCAGAAAAATTATCACTTACCCAAATCCATGTCTTTTGTTCTGTGATTTTATTCCTTTTTCTTACTTTACTTTTTATTTTTTAGTTATATTTATCTAATTCTATTATTTTTATTTTACTCTTTAGTTAGATTTTTCATTCATTTTTCTCCCTTGCTTATCTTTTTCTTGCTTTTTCAAATGTTACCTGTTGGAATTTTTCCTTTATTCACATCTCCCATGTTTATTATTTATTATAGCAATTTTGCTTTATTCATTTTTAGTAACTTAGTCGAGTCTATGTTATTATTGCTGAATTATTTTCTATTGTTAAGGGTGGTAGAGTTGTTTCTTTTAGTCAATATTTACTGTATGGAAATATCTTCATGCCTACTTCCTTTCTATTGTTCAAGTGTTATGCCTTGTTTTACTTTTTTCTTTTTAGTTTTTTAAGACAGGGTCTTGCTTTGTAGTTCAGGCTGGCCCAGAAGTCACTATGTGGCCAAGGCAAGCCTTGAACTCACAGCAATCCTCCTGCCTCTGTCCCCTGAGTCCTGAGATTACAGACATGAGCCACCACGCCTGGCATTGTGGAATATGGTACTGGGAATCGAATTTGGAGCCTCGAAATGCTTTTAACTGGTACTGCTTCTTCTAGTATGGCAATATCTGATTTGTCTTTGACTATTATCATTGCTGATTTCTTGTTGATGGTAGATTAACTATTACTTTTCAGTGGATTTTACTTTTTGCTAATATTTGGCTTCTTTTGTGTTGTCAACATTACTGTGGTTTCTTTTACTCCTTTCTGAAATGTTTTGTGGATACATTTCCCAGATGAAGCTTGGACACTGATAACAATCACAAATGTTGAACTCAGTACTTTGAAGAACAGAGTAAATACCAAAACATAACTTACCCAAAAGATATGTCCCAGAGAGACAAAATGTAATGGAAGAGGTTTTCATAGTAGTAATTGAGCTTCTCAACCCTATTCTTTGTTGCACTGTGTGAAAACTATGGCAATATGAGAAAACAAGGAAACAATATGTCTCTAAACTCCCTAACTCAACCAAAGTTGATTTCCCAGACACTGAAGTAAGAGAAGCTTTAGGAAAAGAACCCAAAAATGAAATAGTTAAAATGTTTGAAGAGATAAAAGAAGAAACATATAAATAAAACCATGAATAAATGAATAAACTCAGTGAGATTTTAATTAAATATGTAAAGGATTTTATCAATAAAATGAAGCACTTAAAGGAGAAAAGAACAATAAATCAAGTTAAATCAAATCATACAAGACATGAATAACATCTTTCACAAAGTACGAAGAGCAGGCAGGCAGAAATATATAATATGAAAGATCAGTGGAGAACATGGGTAACTGACTGACCAGAGTGTCAGAAATAGAATAAAATCCGCATGTATTAGATCATAAACTCAATGATACCCTAAGAATGCCTAGATACCATGCCACTTGAGTCCAACAACTCAAAAACAGAACAAAATAACACAACACAAATAATCTGAGACTCATATAGACTCTAAAGAAAAAAAGTAGAAGACAACTAAAAAGATATACAAAATGTACTCACTGAAATCATAGCAGAAAATCTCCAAATCTAATAATTCAACATTCAAGTATGAGAGCCATACAAAATCATAAATAATCAGAACCAGAAACTTCATGCCAAAACTGATCAACAGATGAAGATGGCCAATACCTACTGGTTTAAGGAAAAATTCAACAGGAGGTCATAATAATTATTTATATTTATGTAATAAATGTCAGCACATTCAGTTTCTTTTTTTTTTTTAATTTGGTTTAGTTTTAGAGGTTTTAGTCTACAATCTGCTGGCTCCAAAACAGGGATACCAAATAGGCATCACAAAGGAAAAACAACATGGTGCACACACGGCAGCAAAAGCAAAGAAAGAGCTTCAGTTCATGGCAATGGAAGAAGCAAAAGGAAGAGTTTCATAGCACCTCTTGCCTCTCTTATCTTATTCAGACTACTGAGATTAGGGAAGATACCAAACTAGTCACTCATGTATAGTTTATATCTTCTTGTTCAAAACAGTACAGTAGTATAGTATAGTATAGTATAGTATAGTATAGTATAGTATAGTATAGTATAGTATAGTATAGTATAGTAAGTCACATGCTCCCACCTCCAGCATCATACATTATTGATTCAACTACCTTTGATAAAAGGAAATCCCACCTCATCTGCATGAGGCTTGGGGGAGACATCTAAACACACTCTGTGACATTCCATCCCTCACTCCCCAAAGACTCATGCATACCCCTTTATGCAAAACAACATCTAGTCCACCTCTGAGAGTTACCAAAGCCCTAATAGTTTCAGCAATGGTGAGAAGTCCAAGTCCAAAATATCTTCTGAGATTTAAGGCAAACTGTTAGCTATAAACTCCTGTACAAATAAAAAGAAAAATAAACACTTTTAACATTCAATGGTGCAAGATAGACATTTCCATTCCAAAAATACACACAACAGGATACAAAGGAATGAGACCAATGCTAGCCCAAACTCCAGGAGAGCAAACATTAAACTCCACTTCCAGCATCCAAGGCAAGTTGTAGCAAGCTGTGACCTCGAAAGGGTTTGGACTGCCCTTCCTCTACCACCCTTCTTGTAGTTGTAGAATAAAAGAAAAAAAATACTAACCTGAAAGGGACAGAAAGACATCAGTACAGTTACAGTGGGGATTTTAATTCTCCAGTCCAGCAATTAAGTGAGTCAACTGTTATGGCTTATGTTTAGATCCCCTCCCCCAAGTCTCATGTAGTTGAGGTCAGGTTTTCTTTTTCAGAGGTAGCTGAATCTGGAATGTGTGATACTGGAGTTAAGGCTGTGTGATTACTAAACCACTACATCTGAGTCGTTGGTTTGGCACCACTCTAATCCTGGTACTCTGGCTGGGATAAAGGGAGCAGAAAGATGCTGTTAAACTCTCTTGTTGCTTTTGCCATCTTCCTCCACTGTGAACTGTTCCTTCACTGCCACCCAGCCCTGGACCGGCCAATTATTGGCTAAAACCTCTATGAACTGCAAGCTAAATAAACCTTTTCCCCTTTAACTTTGGGTGGCTGGTATTTTGTCTCAGCAATCTGAGAAAAGTAACTAAGACATCAACCAAACAGAAATTAACAGAGACACCAGAGTTAAACCATACCACTGAACAATCCACATAACAGATATATATAGGGTTTTATGCAAATGGGAACAGGATGCTCATTTTTCTTTCTTTTTATTTTTTTTGGCAATATTGGTACTCAAATTTGGTCCCTTGTGCTTGCAAGGTAGGCACAGTACCACTGAGCTAAATCCTTGGCCCCAGAATGCACATTTTTCTTAGCAGAACATGGAACTTTTCTCAAAATAGATAATATCTTAGTCCATAATATACACTTAAGTAAGTAAAAAATATTTAAATAATTCACAGAATATTATCAAAATAGAATGAAGCTAGAATTCAACAGAAAACCCTGAGAAAATACACAAACACATGATGATTAAATAATACTACATTGAATAATCAGTGGATCATAGAAGAAATCAGAATAAAATGAAGAAATCCCTAAAATTAAATTGCAATGGAAGTACAACATACCAAAATCTATGAGACAAAATAAAAGCATTTCCCAGAGGGAAGTTTATAATTATGAATGCATGCACAAAATAGACAAATAGCCAAATGATACATTTTAAGATCCTAGAAAAATAAGAATAATCTAAATTTGAAACTAGTAGAGGAAATGTAATTGTAAAGATTATAGTAGAATTTAATGAAATTGAGACTAAGAAAAAATATAACATATCAATGAATGAAAGAATTGGTTCCTTGAAAGGATAGCATGGGGAACTGGGGATGATAGGAAGAAAGGGTGGGGAGGTAAAGCATAATGGTTAAAGATGCAAAATATGTATGTACCAATAGCCCCATAATGAATGTATTTACTATGTAACATAACCATATACTGATAAAAAGGATAAGAGAAGAGAAGAGGTGAGAGCATGCCTCTTCATGCACATATCAAGGAAAGGTCACTTGTACATGTGGTTAGAAGGTACCATCCACAAGATGAGAGTCCTATTTAGAAACCCCCAGGGTAGCACCTTGATCTGAGACCTTCAGTATCCAGAACAAGGAGAAAATACATTTCTATTTTTTAAACCACCTCAGCTATACTCACTAATTTTGGGAGGCTGAGCTGATGATCATGAATTGCCCATTAAATGTTTATGGTAAAACTCTAAATGGTGAAACTTTACTAATAATTACTTTCTGTGACTTGATAACTAAACATATATAATAAATTTAAAACAACTATGATTAATGTCTTGTCATTTGAATTCAAATGAAAAATACTGTTTTAATATTGCACAATAATTTTGAAATCATTATGTTTTTATGTACTTATATCTCTTTTCATGAATTTTATCCCTTAATTTTATAAATAACACTCATTTTGGAATGATTGCTTTAGAACTATAAGTATATTTGGATATTATCTTTCTATCATTGTTTGATTAATGAGAGAAATTGGTCAGGTTATTTTTTGACTGTACATGTATCAGGAACTGAACAAGACATTTGAAGTATACAGTGCTAACCTTTCTTATTCCTCAAAACACCTATGGTTATTCTTGTTACTTTTATGAAGTAAAGCCATAGAGTCACGATAACTGTCAAACTTAGCAAAGATGCTCCAGTCAGAATTCTGGGTGTGGAACCAGCTAGCAATGACGCCCAACCTGTCTCTGTTCCAGCAGACACCCTGCTCTTCCCCAAAGGAGATTCACATAGGCACAGTTAGCTTTCCACATCTTAACACTAAAGGTATCACTGCCAGACTGACCTCACTTCTCTGTAATGTCCATTGTTTGCTGGATATATGACTGTAAACAATTTTTCAACATCAATTCCTAGCTTTCCTGAGCATTAAAATGGAGCTGAAAACAGCATCCTCTCCAAAGGTTGTTGAAAGGAATGAGTAAGGCAATACAAGTAAAGGGCTAAGTGCATTGCCTGACACATACAAGCTCTGCTGTTTACCTATCTTGCTGTTCTACTGTTATACACACTTGCTGATAGTTTCTTCTTCCCTTCACAATTCTCTATGACATAAATAACACCCAATACTTATTTGCTTTATAGTTCTTGGTTTTACTTCTATGACAGTCCTCTCATTTTCCAGAATATAAAAACTAAAATGATATTTGACTTCAGCTTAAGAGCCTGACAGTTAGTCACACTTAAATGCTTAAAGGAAAATAACAGTGTAGTTAAAGCTGTCAAGAAAATGCAGGGATTGTCACACAGCTTTGGGCAGTTAGTGACAGGGGCAATGCAGGTGCAAGGCACCTTTCTCTTTCCCTTTTCAAACATCTTGTGTGCTGAGAAAGGGAACTTTGACATTGAGAGTATATGTAAAAGAGGTATGATTCAAAATGAAGCAATAAAAATGTGTAATATATGTTAGTGATTAGAGAAACTGCTTAGTTCTCCTCTCAGGTTTAATAGCTTCTCAAAGATTGTGAATAAGTTAGAGGTGTTTCTAATATTCCTTTGAATCATGAATCCATGTACAACTTTGTATTACATAATTAAAAATGTCTTTGATCTGAATGTCTTAGATTTATCCTAGCAAATTAAGTATTGAACAGCCGATCTCTAGGTTTATTCACAAGGCACATAAATAAAAGCAATTGATGCCAACTTTAAGACGATCACCAAAACAGAGAGGCTAATGTAGCTTCATTCAAATCAAACAGAAGGGTGTATTATCCAGGAAACAGAATGCAGAGAGGCCAGCATCTTGGGGTTACAGTAGCTTGGATTAGTATTGATATGGTGCACATAATTTAAAAGATGCCATGAATGAAAGAATGAATAATCAAATACTCAAACTAACTCATAATGTAGACAAGGCTATACTGACAGAATGTCTTTTCTCACCAAAATATGTAAAATTTCTCACACTAAAAGAATACTTTCTAGTGGAGATTTAAAAGATAAATTTATGCACTGTATAAACATCAACGACATCCTTAAGTTCATACATGAAATTGATTACCTCAGTTCCTTATGGTTAGTAATGTTCAAGATCAAGAGCTTTCACAAATGTGGAATAATGTGAAATTTACCATGTTTGAGTCAACTTTTTCTTTGTCAAATACATGTGAGAACTCTTAAAAATCATTCTGTGATCAAACTATGTGGCAAAGACAACTACAAAATGCTTGATTTCAATGAATCCACTTTGATTCCACAGATTAAACAAAAACTTGAGATCACATTATTAAGGCTGACACAGTGGACCTTAGATGTGGGCAGAATATAAGAGTCATGCCTGTGTTTCTGATATAAGAGAAACGATGGGATATTTAAACTTGTGTTTCTGATTTTCTTCACTTAATATTAAGGCCCCTATGAGAAACTCAGAGTAAATATAAAGAACAAATGAGTGATAGATAATAGGAATTAGGGATATTGATCATTCTCAAAGAGAATCATTAAGACATGGGGAGAAAGGGAGACAGGGAAGGATAAAGGATGAAAAAAGCCTATTGGGATGTGTTACATAAATGTACCATGTCTACACAATGAAGCTAAACATTATGTACTGTAAAAACATACAAAAATGGGAGGGAATCAAAGGATGGGTCTACATGGGACAGAAAAGAGATGAAAAAGAAATGAAAATTTCTTATCTACATAATTCAATTCCACACAAGGAATGTAAATATGTACGACAGAGACATTAATAAACTAAAAACATATAAAATAGACATGCCTGTTATCTTCTATAACATTGTTATAAATATTAAAATAATATTGTACATGAAAATATTAAATGTGCCATGTCTATGGGAGGGCAAGTAAGTTGGTGGCCTATAAAAGAGAAAGAATATTTGCAGTTGTCTAAATTAACCAGAGTAGTGAAGATTTATCAGGAAAGCTGTTTCTTTTGATTTAAATTAAAATCTATTGATACTCAAAGAAACTATCATCATCATATCAACAGGCTTTCTTCTTGCAAAGAATACTTGTAATTTGTACTGGTGATGGCACCGATGAGAAATCTCTTAACTCTCCAGGCCATTTGCTATTTAATGAAGGGCCTCAAATTAGGTATATACAATGAGATGCCAACAGAGTCTTTCTCTTTAATGGATGAGCAACACAGTCTATTCACGAAATAAAATCTCATTGAGTTTGTTATACTGATTCAGTTTCTAATACTAGAGCTCATAAGCGTTCCTCTGGGGCCTAATCATTTTGTGTCCTTAGTGTGAAATCATCCTGCTACTTGCAGCTCAACATCATGCTAACTTCCTGTCTCATTTATAGAAATGACCAAGAATCATCTTCCTTAAAATTATCTTATCATAATGGCCTCTTGTTTATAGATTTAAAAACCATTTTGTGTATATTCTAAAAATAATTTGCCCTTTCACTTTTTTGGGTGGTGAGAGTGGAAATAGGGGTTTTGTAATACAGGGAAAAGGAAATTAATTTATCCTCTCTTCAGCACAGAGAAGTGATGTTCTGTTTAACTCCATGATTACAGACCATTCAGGGTATGTGTGGCAGTAGAAGACAGAAGAAGCAGAGGTGCCCTGAGTAGAACATGTATACAATGTTAAGTGAATAATCCCATACATGGAGAATTGACAATGCTCAATTTTAATTGTCTGTGGTAACAAAGATGAAACAGTTATTTGATGAATAACATTTGCACAATTAAGGGGCAAAGGATTCTTTGGCTTATCTACTCTATTACCACAACCTCTAATGCTAAATGCAGCATGTCCCTAGATAGGACTATTAGCATAGGCCCCTCTAAATATTTGATGAACTCATCTGAGCCTCACACAAAATCTAATTTCCGGGTTATCACTAACACCACGTTCTGCCTCTGAGGCTGCTTCTCTTTCCTACAAAGATACAGGCATTGTAGAAACAAAATCCCTAGATTTTTCCAACATTTGGGTGATACTGGCCAATAGGACAAGGTCTTACGAACGATAAATCGCTTAAGAACTATCCAATATTACAACATATAATTGTATCATTAGCCGTAGTAGAAAACAAAGTCTAAAATAATTCAGAATGAGAGAGAGCATTTCTTTCAAAATCTAGATCAATAAAGCACTAACATTTAAAAAATTATTCTGAATGTGTTTTCTGTAATACAGCTTTCTCAGCTGATACTCTATTTGAAAATGAGTTAGTATAAAGTTACTTAACTTTTACTTAAAGTAATAAAATGTAAGTAACTTTTGAGCAAGTAGTAAATTATAGTGTCATAATTTAAAATATCTTGATGTTACATTCTCATACATTAGTAAATATGGTGAAAAAAGATGTGAATGGAGTCTAAATTATTAATCTCTATCCAGACACAAATATATCTCACTAGTAAAGATAAATCAGTCTCAGAGAACAGTGTTTCAATTTTTAACCCTCTTACTATAGACAAGAAGGATCCTGAAAACTAGTTATAGTTAATTCTTAGGACAGCCATAAGAAATCTCATTTGTCCTAAAGAGGCCACTGACTGAATAAAATGACCAAGACCAGTAATGCTCTACATGTTTCAATGTCTGTATCAGTCCATAAATAGATTCTGCTTTTTGTAATATTATATCTTCAAAAAATTCACGTTTATCTTGTTAAATATATACATAAGTTCTAAAGTCGTTATGAATGAGAAATTGGTCCAAAAAGTTTTTTTCTTTTACATTTTTTGTGAATAGCTAGGAAATCTTTTCCAGCACTGAATATTATGATTCACATTCTATTAGCTATTACACACAGAAAAGTGGAACTGTCACGTGAAAGGACCACAGAAACATGGGTCTCTCCCTCCCCTCCCTCTGTGCCTCTCTTGTCTTCCTTCCATCTGATGCTTATTTCTCTTCTCTTCTCACTCTTTTTCACACAAATCATCACATAGAATTTGTTATATAAAAATTAGCATTCAAACTTTTTTTTCTTTTCTAATTCATTGAGTTTTAAGTTTGAAAACACTGAAGAATGGAGCAATTTATATCTTGGTTTTTATACAAAAAGTGTTTAATTGAATAATGCATGCTTAGTATATGTTGATAAAGTTCAATTGGAGAAATATAGAACAACATTCAAAGATAATGTTTTCCAAAATATACTTTATTTTTCCTTCTGATGGGAACACCAAGGGCACTATTATTAAAAGAAGGCAAAACTTTATGAATTCCTTTGGTCTTTCAAAAACCATCATTGAGCCAGTCTTTTATCATTACAGGTATAATGAAAAGAGCTAACATCCTTTCTTTCAAAGGCTCAATTTGATAGAAAACATAAACTATAATAAATGCTTATGCTATTATTCAGCTGGGTACAGGTTGGCACTGCCACTTTTGGGAAGGACACAACAGCCATACTGAAATGTCAGAATAGAGAGACTGGGAGTTCCCACAGAAAAGGAAATTAGAGCTGAATTTTACAAGTTAAAAATCAAAGAGTGTTTATATGGAAGGATATTCAGAAAATAGAACACAGTAGTAGGAATTTGGGTACTGAGTTTGATTCTTGGTACTGCAAAGAAAGCAAGCAAG